>CAUHTR010008106.1:114598-164598 GCA_959609185.1 Schmidtea polychroa
GAATGATAACAGATTAGAATGAATGAATTGAGAAAATTTTAATTTTAATTCGGCGATTTTTCATTCTATTAATCTTACAAATAGTAAAGACATTAACCAGTATCTCTATGCCAATTAGTTCAACACTTTACTCGCTCAAGAGATTTTTCGTCAAACAAGACAGAAAATCAAAACTTCACAAAATTCTCTACACTTACACTCGACTATCTCCGTTCCAGCCTCTGAAATCTATATGCTCAGTCGGATTGACTTTGAAAATTTAATTATGTTGACAAAAAATGCATATAAATACGAATTTCTGTGAAATTTAGAAATTGCGCACTATTCTCTCCCAACTGTCGAATTTTGCCAGTAATTTCTTATTTGGAATTTTCAGTTGATTTTTGACCGGCCTATTAATGAGAAGTAAATAATTTTTTTTTAAATATTTTTGTTGATTTTACTTGTTAGTAAATAAGTACATTACTTACTTTATTAGGCAGAAATTTGGGAAAGTCAAATGAAAGGTTTTAATTATTTTGTTTTAATTGCTTAAGAAAATTTTAGAATAATTGCACTTTAGGGTTGGGCAATGATATATATGTTTTGTATATGGAATTTTATTGTTTTAAATTTTTTTATTAAAATTACTAAATTGGACTGAGACAGTTTGTATTATTTATTGCATTTAGATAATTCCTTGCATATATAAAACAAAATATTGCTCGATATTCCAAAAATTAAATGAATTTAATGAAGAGTATTATGTATTCTAATTTTGAGATTCTTTCTTAAAATTAATTATTTATTTGGATAATTTATAAAAATAATTATAAAATGAAAATACAGTTTAAAAAAATAACAATAATAAAATATCGCTTGTAAAAGATATTGCTGAAAATTTTGTTAAATATGATAAAATTTGATCTAAAAACAGATCAAGGGTGAAAAAATAATATTTTTAATTTAAATAATAAAACAAATATTTTAATAAATTTTAATATTTAAATGCTCAATTGATTTAAACACTAAAATTTAAATGATGTAAAATTTGAATTCTAAAATTTTGCAATTGTTGTTATATATAAAATAAAATCTATGAATTTTCACGTGTAATTGTAACTCAATTTATACTATAATTTTTATCATAAATTGCTACACTTTTGGGAAAATTACATACATTTTTTATTAAAATTTTATTAAAAATTTGGAATTCCTACAAAATATAATTGATATGCACTTTGTAATCATCTATACTTGTTTTACATAGACATTTTGACGCAATCAATGCTTATGGCATAGTTGACCAGTGGAAAACTGAAAAAGTCTCCCTAGGCTTTTCCGATAAGTCACAGGAGAGGTTGGTAAAATGCTTTAAAGAGTTATTGAAACGTAAAAAAATCTACAAACTTCAAATTTTAAAATAAATGCAAGATTAATTTTAATGTAATTTTATATATAATGATCTAACTCCCAGTGATGGGATTCAACCGGTCCGCGCCGGTTTCGGTAAACTGGTTGTAAAAATATTTGGATTCCATACTCACAGGATATTTAACATGGAATTTATTTAGTGCAATTTAATATCCAAATAGATTCTTTTTATACAACATTAAATATGCTATAAAATTTATATAAATGCATGCTTGACCAATTTTGTATTAGACAATTTCTTTTTTACCCAGTTTCTTGGCTCGCGGTAGTGACCACCATTTTGGGAAGCACTCCTCTAGGCCATGTCACTAAATAATGTTTTTAACATATTGTTATAACATAAGGTTGCAAAATATCTTGAGGAATTGGCTGGAACCTAATAGAAATTGACAACAACTATGCGTCAGATAGAATGGGGTACATAGAAAATGTAAGTGAAAAATATATTAATTAATTAATTGAAAAACATTTTCTTTATCAATAAGTGCAAAATAGAAAATAAAATTCATCCTTTGACAGTTAAAGGATTAACGAAGATTATAATATCAAAATCTGATTGCTCACCAGTTGAAAAAAACTTTTAATGCCATTCTCCTATAAACCGTCCAATAAAGTTCCCATGGGTCACAACCAAGAAAGCTGGGGTACCCATTTCCTGACTTCTATTTTATATAGTTAATATTTTTTTATTTTTCTTTTAGGATATTTGGAAACCTAATTATGGTATTGATGAATATAAATGGCCTGTTTTCTGAACTTCAAATACCCAACACTCTGATTCGAGTTCATAATTCTGAAATGCATCTTTTTCTTTCTACTAATGAATCTGAATGGTCACCAATATGCCGAGATCTGATCAAAACTGATCATCAAGAATTTTATCGTTACTGCATATTGCTCAAGTACTCCTTTACACCACACGTCTTCATGTTTCTATTGGAATCAGTTATTCTCGGACTGGTTTGTGTGTTCGGCTTTATCGGAAATATCATTTCTATTACTGTACTCATCATGGAAAGCCATGCCAGTCAAAGTCCGAGTATTATTTTACGGCTTTTATGCGTGTCCGACACGTTATTTCTTATTACTTACTTTTTCTATTCAAGTTTGAGACACGTTTATCCGATGACATCATATTTAGTACAATATCATGATATTTATCCGTATTTGGTTCCATATTTGTGGTCTTTGGCCATGACTATTCAAATGACAGTTAATTGGCTAGTAGTTCTAGTTACAGTGGAAAGATATTGCGCTCTAAAGCACCCTTTCATAGCAAAGAAATTCTTTACAAATGGCAATTTGAAGCTGATTTCTATTCTTTCAATTGCTCTAGCTGTTGTTTTTAATATTCCTCGATTTTACGAATGGGATGTTATTAACTTCCGAATCGATCCTTGTTTTAATTATAGCGTAATTAGAGCGGATAATTCAAATCTACGCGAAAATGCAATCTACTCTATTCTTTATAGATCAGTATTTTATGCCGTTCTAGTGGCAATCGGTCCAGTTGCTTGCGTTTTATGGTTAAACATTAGTTTAATTAAACTAATTAAATCTGCGGGAAGCAATCTCATCATCCGAAATATATCCGCAAACACATCTATCAGTCACTCACCAAGGCAGAGGAACCAAGTCAATGGTCCAACGTATCAATTATTTCAACCAGCCGCAAGTACAAGTAGTTCTACCACCTACGGACAGTACATCCAAGAAAAAAACCGAAGCGTTAATAGACTGATTATACTTCTAGTCAGTGTTTTTATAATTTGTGAGATCCCAGCATTGATTCACCAATTTCTCGCTGTATTTGTCACATCAACCAGCCATGATAGTCCAATGATCTATACAGTCAGTCTCAGCAATGCCTTAGTGACGTTGAAATCATCCAGTAACTTCCTTATTTATTGTCTTGGTGGTAAGAAATTTAGATTTACACTACGACGACTATGTCGTCGAAGTACTCAAAGTAAAATACCGAGAATATTTCTAGCGGCAGCTTGGAAAAGAATTAATCAAACCAACACAAAATCATCTTTGAAACGACCGGCGAAACAGTATGAGCTCGTTCTCAACCGAAGACCTTGCATTGATCTAGGGGCCCATATTTATTAATATTAAATGCATGCCTATTTTTGGTCAAAAAATATATTAGATGAATGAATAATTTTTTGTTTATTTTTTAATTGAAAAAATTAAATATACAAATGTTTTTATGATAAATATTTCATGAAAAAATACAGAAAATTAAATCGATAAATTCTACTGATAAAAATGAAAATTAAAGAAAAAGTAAAAGATAAAAGTTATTAATTTTATAAAATTTTCAAAAAAAAACTTCAGATGTTGATTTTTCTTTTAAGTACTTTCCTTTCTCATTTCAATAGTTTTACTTCAGTGCCATCTTTTCCTCTAAATTACGATTTTATACTAGGTTTTATCAAAGCCGTGCTACTAATAAAACGTAGCTACACAAAGTCAAGATGATATCATTTGACACAATCTGAACTTATTTTTATAGTCGAAAATATTTTCATTCTATTGAGTATATGCTTCGCAGCAAAAGCCTTATATCATTATTTGATTGTTTAACATTTAATTAACACTGCTACCAAGAAATAATCACTTAATAACAATAATAATAATAATAATAATAATAATAATAATAATAATAATAATAATAATAATAATAATAATAATAATAATAATAATAATAATAATAATAATAATAATAATAATAATAATAATAATAATAATTATAATAATGATAACATAATACAAAATTTTAGAAGTTTGACAAAAATGTCAATTCCTGGAGAAAACTTCTGTAAAAGTTCCCTTGTTCATTAAGTTTTCACCATGACTAACTTTGTTTGGCAAATATATAAAGAAAATTAGATTATATAATTTGAAATTTCTTTTGCTTTCATTGCATCAAAACTTGATTTAACTGATTTGTTTATCGATTTATTCTGCAATGAAGAATTCCAGTGAAACTCTGTAAAAGACAATATTGAATAATGCTAAATGAAGAATAAGCAGTCTGCGATGGCATTGATATAATTGATTTATCTTTCACAGAAATGTTTAGAAATATGTTTATCATATTTTTCCATTGTTATATATGTTTTCTATGTATTTAATTAAATTCAAAACAATTTTACAATTGGAAAAAAATATTATAAAATTTATTTAAATTAATATATTAATTATAATTAATATAAATATTAATATAAATTATAAAAATATTTTTAGGACACCTTTAAAAGTATTATGTGTTATAGATTTTTAAAAATAATATTTTATGATGATATTAAAGGTTAAAAACATAAAAATGGAGAACAATAGAAATTTGTAGAAAAATATTCGAATAATAAAAAAGAAATGCAAAATTTTCAAAGTATCAATGATAAGAGATTGAAGGGTTTATAATTTGCTCTTTATCTACGACCAAATAAAACGAATAGAAACCAACACCAACTTGGCCTATCATTGAAATTTCAGTTCCGGCTTGGAATGTTTTCATCAATATTTTAGTTCCAAATCTTTCAATTATACCTAAATTATAAATTAAATCTGCCCTCATCATTCTGATTCTAGTTTCAAAAAACGATAACGTTCCCACATTTTTATCGAATAATATCTTTATCTTCAATTTCTTACCAGTTTTGATTTTACACATAAATTCACAATATAAATGGAAAAGGGGAAATTGATAAAAATTGATTTAATATTCTTTAAAATAAAAATAAATATATTTTTAGAGAGAGGTAATACCGATTACAAAATGAAAGTAGAAGGCGAATAAAATAATTTTAAAAGGATTGGAGGTCTTACGGAATGGCTAGGATGAAATATCAAATTAATTATTGAATTAAAATTCTCATTTATTATTCAAGAAAAACTCACAAATCATAGTGGAAAATACACTTTGTGTTTCGACCAGTCAGATGGAAAGAATAGCTTTTCCATCTGACTGTCTGTGTGCGTGTTTATTGTATTCTTGTATTCGTGTCTGTGTGCATGCTTTTCATGCTTTTTGTGGTTTTGTGTTCTGAAAATTATTCTTATTTGTGTATGTGTGTGCACACGGACGCGTATAATGTTTTAATTGAATATTTAGTTTTTGGAAATTGTTTGAATATTCGAATTCGGAACTTGCTTGAAAAAGATATTTTCAAATTTAAAGGATTTTTTGGGAACTTAACGGAATTTTAGCTATCTATGAATTATTGTCGTATTTGTTCGAGTTTTTGAAGTTATCAAGATGTTTTGCTTCTACTGCTGTTTCTTTACAAGGTTCTTCTTAAACATAGCTGGTTCTATGCCAAGAAATATATTATAGACATTAATATGCACATGTTTCAAAATCTATTCCGCCGGCTGATAGAATTTCTCCTCGTTGTAATTATTGCAATATATTCAATATGATTTTGCATGTTGAAAGGCCAATAGGAATAGTTTTACTCAGTGATTATGGGAAATAACTGTTGGATTCATTTGTCAGTGTCAGTCGTTTGAAAGAAATAAAAATTTGGCATCCTATTTTAACTGAATTTGACTTAATCACTTTGATTTTATAAATTTAATTTTGTAAATCTTGGTTACAATTATTGCTTGTTGGTCCCGGACAGCTGACATCACACAAGCTATTACCGTAATGGCCGATGACTATATTAATAGTAAGTTGAAAAGTTTTGGTCAAAAACAATAAGAATAAAGCTAAGACATTAATCAAACATCAGAATTGCAAATTGCTCACGAACGAGATCTACTGGAAGTTCTTAATTGAAATTTTTTGTGAATGAATTTTTTTTACTTAGCGATCAATAAATAAGTTTTACTTTGATTGGTTTCTTCTTTGATTTTCTACTGAACACTTGAAGCCATATTCGAAGCAAAAAACTACCAAAATTGTATTAATATTCCAGCAACAGCATCATATATTGTAGTATTTATAAAAACCAAGAAATATCCAAAATATGTCTTCTTTAAAATCTCATTAATATTAATCACTAATCCATTCTCTTAAAAAGCTTCAGCTATATAATTCCCATAGACCTTTACATCTTTAATTTAAACTTTGCCCACAATGCACATGTAATAACAGAAACTTATGAAACCAGGCTGGAGCTTCTAATGGTTGGGTATAAATTTAGAAGTGATCACGTTATAGACTGTCAACCACACGATTCAAAACCGGTTTCAAATAATGCTAATAGAATACTAACGAATGCATATCAAGTCCGTCGGTATTTATCCTATTTTACTTTTATCTTTCTCTAGTCATATTTTTCTAATAAACCAAACGAACTCAAAAGAAAATAATACATTTATTTACTTAAGACGAAAAATAAGAGTCAACCTCCCTTGAACTCTTCAAATATGAAAATTTCTCACAGAATCTGGTTTCTTGCTATCATTTGAAACAACGGCATTTATCCTTACTTGTCCTCATTCTTTGCCGAAGATTCTTAATTCAAGTTTATCTCATGAGGCAAAATCTTTACTAAAAATAATCAATTACATTTTCAAAACAAGCTCTTTGTAAGTGCAAGCCTGTAGTGAGTCTTAACTCCTCCATTTGTATCAATTTTAGATGAGTTTTTGATCATCAATTCTTCTCGTGATCACTTGCATGTGGTTGTTGATATTCCCGTGGAAGGAAATGCTAAAATAAGTCATTTTTACAAAATTGGACAAAAAAGTTAGATGCGAACAGCGATATAATAAGGAAATTGTTTGTCAATCTTTGTGAAAATTGATCCCTTTGAAATTCGTTCGTCTTCTTTCTTTTACTCTATTAATCAATAATTTGTTTTATATTTAACACTGATTTTTGGCATATACAAATATTAATTATTAATCTAAAAAAGAAACGGATTTGTGACTATGTGGCTAGAGAAAGAATTATTTGCAAGGATTATTATGGAAAGCACAGAAATATAATAATTAAAACTAGCAAATAAATTATTAAACTGGTTTTGTCAAAAAACGTACCAAAGGGCACGAAATGTTCTTAAACACAAAATCAATAATTAATTAAACAAATAATTAAAGAAAACCTAAGTTCAATAATCAATGAGAAAAGCAAATAATGGAAAATTGGGAGGCTGTTATCATGACAGCATGATTAATGTGAGCAAGTAAAGGGGAATTATCGTTGGGAGATGCATGGGTAATAATTAATCACCTTATTTTAAAAATATATACGAGGATTATAAGAATTTTTTTTCCAAATTTCACTGCTGATTTCTTTTCTATTATATTTATTAAAAAGATTAAAGACTGAATCAGTAAATATATAGATGTTTTAGAATATCAAAGATTTTTAATATATATCCGAGGAAACCGTAAATATAGTGTTCTCTAGAGTTTGTTAAACCGATAAAAATAAATTATTTTTACTATATACAGGTATTTTGTCTCAGAAGAAACTGAGAATAGGATTAAAGGAATAAAAAGACAGAAAGATTGACAAGGACTATCTTATAGTCAAAAGTTTTTTCATTAAATACATTATTTGCAGCAAAAGTCTTAAATTATCATTTTATTGTTTTGTTGGGGTTAGAGCAAAAACAAAATAAATTTCACAGGGTACCAGAAAGCAGAACAAAAATTGGTAAAATCAATATAAGTACAAAATTAATTAAAATTTAATAAAAATTAAAAATCAATATTGAACGGGGGTATGAATGAGTGGTTGAATGCCAAATTGTTAGACGAGGTTAGAAAGCATAATAAAAATGTAATAGGGTGACCATAGAAAAAGTTAATAAGGAAAAACAAATTAATTAAAATTAATTAATCTGTAATGGAAAGCCCGAGCCAATGGAAAGCCCGAGCCCATGGGAAACCCGAGCACTGAAGAAAACCCGATGCGCAGTGAGACCCGAGACACCAGATAAGGGAATAACAATTCGAATTATAATTTCAGGGTAAATAAATTAAAATAATTGTCGAACCGTTCAAAATTTACTTAGGGTGCCCGGGGAAACAATTAATTTCATTTTGTTAGATAATTGGCCTCTTAAAAACAGTATAAAAGGAGAGCTTAGAAATGAGCAAGCCGCCATTTGGTCGAAGAGAAAAAGGAAAAAGCTAAACAGAAAATCCAGCAAGGACAAGTCAAAAGAGGAAAATTGTGAATTATAAAGAAGCTAGAATCGTACAAGAAAAGGTAATTACCCCTTGGGTTTCTTACCTTAGCGAACCAAATTTAAATTGAGAGAAAGGTGCAAATAGTGACAAATTGTAATTGTGATAAAAAGCGAATAAAGTTATTCTGTGTTGAGTTTTCATTGATTTGGTAAAATAAGGACACGAGGAGTCAGAGAAAGGACCGACTTACAAGTAAAAACTCAACAGTTTTAAAAAGACAAATAATACGAAACTTTAATATTTTAATAAGATTATAAAGATGGTAAATTAACTTTCGAAGGTGATAATTGTTACATTGTTGGAAGTTATAGATTATTTATTTTTATCGAAGATATTGTCCGTTAATTTACAAAGAACTCGACAAAGAGAAATTATAAATTTAAATAATTATTAAATGAGTAAAAACAAAATTTCTAAAATTTATTTGAAAATCAATGGAATCATTTCGGGAGCCTCCTCAATGAGTGCGACAGCCAGAGTGCTGTTGATAATAAAACTAATGAACCGGTTTGATGAGTTGCAGCCAATGGAATTGGAACGTAATGCACCAATGTGGTGATTCCGAGAGTGATTTGCGCAATTGCAGCTAAGCCTAACGCATGAGCAGCCAATTGCACACGTCGAGGCAGATAAGCTCTATTTCTTTGGCAAACTATCCATAAAGCAAGGATCAATGTCCCGGTGATTTGACCGAGCCAACGATGATCGAATTGCACAGTTGTGGCATTTTCAAATATGTTAACCCATTTCGGGGACAGGGAAAGGAGATCGGTAGGGATCCATCTATCGGCCATTTTCGGCCAATTATTATATGTCAATCCTGCGTCTAAACCGGCTACAAAAGCACCAGAAATCGCTGTAAGAACGACAAACAGTTTCACACTATGCGTCATTATGCGAATCATTTTCAATTTAGGAAAGTCTCCTACCTGCGATTGTTGGATTAATTTTCGCATTCAATAGTCGGATTTTAATACCTTTACTGGGGTGGATAAGTGGGAAAATGCATTCCACAAAAACAGTGAATATAATACAATGGCCGACCCCAAATGTGAGGCCAATCGATATTGAGACACCCGTGGAACGTCAGTTTTAGATTTTGTCTCCTGAAGCCCACTTTGTACCATATACCATCCTAACAAGCCCTGAATTTTTATTTGCGTTTATTAATGGTTACCAGTAATTATTAAACTCCCCAATCTTGTACTGTAGTAAAAATTTCGATTTTAGCAATTTAAATGTAATATCAGATAAAACTTATACCAGACAATATTAGACAATCATTTTACTTTCATATCTAGGATTGAAATAAATGTTTATTGGACGAGGGGGGTTATAAATAAATCTCAAGTGAAATGTCGAGTGATGAAGCCAGAAAAGATTATGTATAAAAATTATGTATAGCAAAAAAGTTAAATGTAGCAAAGATTTTTTAAAAAAAATGAAGTGCAAAATTAATTAAAAATATATGGAAATTGAAAATTAATATTTTCTGGGGGAAATAGCTAATGGTAAAAGCGGATGAAAAGATGAATATGAATATAATAGTTTTAAATCGATTGGGTCGAAGACAAATTAGACTAGAGTTATTTTTCTATATATGATTGATGCAAGAAAATAAAAGGAGAGAAAACAATCAATTCATCATGAAGGTCGAAGAAAAAAAGAAGTAAAAACGACTAAATGAAAAGTAAAAATTAGAGAAGCGACATTCATAAAGATATTTTCTTTAGAATTATAAGAACTTTTTTCCAATTTCACTAATGAGTTTTTTTTCCATGGTATTTATTAAAAAGAGCTTTATGACTATAAATCAGTAATATATCGATGTTTTTGATATTTATAAATTGAATATCAAAAACATCGATATATTACTGATTTATAGTCTTCAAGCTCTTTTTAATAAATACAATTTTCTTTAGAAGCAAAATTAGATTCGTTCAGCTCAAGTAGATTTCCCTAGTATCAAGCGAAAAACTTAAAATTGGAAATTGTTTTTGTAGTAGAAATAAAATTGTCTGATCGAAAACACGAGGAGTTGGATCATAAATTCTTTCCTACCGAATAGTAATATTAACTAGACAATACTTATAATTAGTCAATAAAATATAATAAAGTCAAATTATTATTCTGGGATCTCATTCACAATTTCAAGAGTGAAATTCTAAAAAAATAGTTTTTATTTAGTACACCAATCCCTCGATTTACGTGGTAGATACGCTCCAAGAAATTAACGCGCAAATCGAAACCGCGTAAATCGAGACTTCAAATTCATACAAAAATGATAGATAGGTTCCAGAAAATAAAAATCTGCGTAAATCGAGACTTCGAGTTCATATAAATAAAGGGGATAGGTTCCAGAAACTCGCGTAAAACGAGGCATAAAAAATACAATTTTATTTAGAAATAGATTTAAAAAATCGACATTTAAATTTTAAATTGTAAAATTTATAACATGTTCATAGTTAAAAGGTATATTAAAATGAATAATTGTAATTTAATTATTCCACCTCCTCACTACTATATTCTAATATATATTCTACTATATTTAATATTTGCATTTGAAAGACACTTGCCACCAAATATGTTTGATTTCATTAAAAAAATATTATTTTTATGACCGCTTAAAAGTGAAACCGCGTAATTCGAGGGACTGATGTATATACTATAATAATATTTTATAGTCTCATAAATAAAATAAAATTTACCAAAAATAATAATTATAACCACAGAATAATAATCTTTATTCACGCAGTGTGATCTTCGACTTTATGTTCTTTCTGATCTATTACTGGGAATCACGATCAGAAAGAAATTAGTCATGTGTAAGAGTCAATTATAAATCTCATAAAAATAGGTAAACTTTCAGTAATTTAAATCACATTCACGTATTTTATATAGTGTATCTGTTAATTATCTGTTCATACAAGACGTGTGCAAACTAAGATAAAATCTGAAATAGAACTTAATTTTATCCTAATCGATAAAAACTAAAATCCGTAGTATGTCAGTTATTTTATTCTTTGTGTACATACGCATTATTGAAACACCCCCTTCCTGACTTTATTGATTTTACGACGATATACACCCAACTCTTTTTTTACACGGTCTTTTTTTACACGATTTTGAAATAACACGGTCCACAAAAAAGGAACAAATCTTCTTTTTTTGCACGAAATATTCGGTTTAACACTATATTAATGAGAACTATAGTGACGAAGGTGAAGGTGAAATGCATCAACTAACTTCTGATTTAATTCGCGATGGCTTAAAATTTGGTACCAGTATGGAACAATTTTTTCTCACTCATGATCCTAACGTGGAACGTGCATTAAAATTCCAACGGAATTTACAGGTTTGTATGGCTGGCTATCAAGAACTTTATAATGAAGTTAAAAAGGCAAAAACCCAGCAGCTTATAACAGATTTTATCATAAGAAAACCAATATCAGATTTAGTAGACCTGAGTAAAGCAATTTTAGCCAGTCTATAATAAACGTGCACGCTTATTATAAAGTAGTGATAATAAATATTAGTTGCTAAATAAGACTTATATTTCCAATTTGAATTTAATTTATATGTATTTATGAACAAATTTTTTTTATAAATTGATCTAATTTTTTCAAAGTATACTACTTTCTGATTTTTGAATTTTTAAATTGAAAATATAATTTAAGATTGATTTAATATATTACAATTTAATATATATATATACAATTTCAATAAACAATAAAAATAATAGATTGATCATTTGTTTTAATTTTTATTAATTTATTTGTTTCTCTTAGAAATCGGTAATGTTGTATTTTAGCGTCGGTTATTAAAATAAATTTTAAATAATTAAAATCAGTTTAAATGTTTATTCAATAACACAACACCATAATTGTTTGCCAAAGTGATGATGAACTGTGAAAATACACCAAACACCACTGAGATACATTTTCTATAGTGGTGGTTGTCGTGTATACCAATTGATCATTCATCAATTTAATGAATTTCATTTACTGAATTGCTCATCATGAATGTATATGAATGTATTTTGGAAATTTATTTTAGCCATTTTATAAATGGCTTTCAGGTAAGATGTTGAAATTTTAAGTAAATTGTAAGGCTTGAATTTTGATCCATATAGATGTGAAATCATTATTTTATGACATTTATTTTTAAGTATTTTGGAATTTTTTCGAAATAATGTGAGTCAGGTATATTTTTAATTATAATTAAACAAATAAATCAATCACCAAAATTATGTATTTTTCTAAAACATTTTGGGAAAAATCGCCGAATATGAATAAAGTAATCTTTTTAATTTTTGTTTTTTGTCTGAGCTCAGTATGAAGGGTTTCTTTCAGGAAATCAAATCTATGATTTAAAAGACATTGAACCAAATTCATCTTCTCTTGATATTTTCATTAAAAATATATTTAAAAAAATTTTCAGTGATCTTTTTTAACTAAAAATTGTCTAAAATAAAGTTATTATAGAAACGTATCTCAGCGGTGCATTTCTAAAAATCGAAAGTTTGTATGTGTTTTTTAGAATGTGTTTTGTAATGTGTAGTATTTAATTTTTCTATCACTTTTTAGATTTCTATAGTGTAAAATGTATCTCATTGCATTACACCAAAGCGCATTTGATTATCATTAATGAGACATTATAGTTCACTTAAAATATCCAGTTTCTTCAAGCATTTAGGAAAGAATTTTTAATATGATTATTCAAATGATTATATGATTTTTCCAATTACTATGATCTCGTTTTCGAAGTTCCTCGTTAACTGCTTGGGATATTGCAGTAAAGTAAATCTGTCTGCTAAATCCATCAGCCGAAGAAACTTTAGTCCTTACCACATTTTTAATTTTGCTCAAAACACCCTCGATGGGGTTCAAAAATAGATTATATGGCAACTTTCAATTTGATTCTTCAAAGATATATTATTGTGGATGGATGCATTATCGTGGATCAAAATGAATCCAGAGCCATTGTTTCACAGTCAATTCGGTTATAAATGGCTAATATGATTCCTTTTAAAAGAACCAATAATAATTTGTGAATGGATTGGCTCATCTTTGGATATTGCCACAACTAGAGAAATATTGGGACCTCGATTTGTTGGCATATTTCTATAAATTCGATTGCCTAATCGTGATCTACCGAATCTCTTGTTGTTCGTCCATGTATTGAAAGAGCATTCATCTATGAATTTCTTGAAATGGAATAGTAGGTTCTGGTGAAGCTTCTGACATATCCTCAATTGTTTTAAAATTGAAAATTTTTAGCTTATTAAATGTCAGTAAGCTTAATCAATGTCCTATTGTGTTTATTTATTTACTTTTCTTCAAATAGCGATTTTTTCTATCTTTCTATAGTGTAATTGCCAATTTAATGTCACTTCTGGCTATGACACACATACACATATTTAATTATAGGTAAGTTAATATTTATATTATAAAAAGCCAAATCAATGTCCATTCGATGATATTCTATTGCCGGTTGGTATATAAATGAGAACATCAGCGTGCAATCAAAGTAAGTATGTATGTTTCTATAATTTAAGATTATTGATTTTTCCTTATATTATAGGAAACGTATCTCAGTGGTGTTTGGTGTAAGTCTACATCGCCAAAGTAACATCAATAAGAAAATTCGAGCAAATAGGAATGTTCTGTGTATGGGCTTCTGCATAATTCGGGTTAACGAAGTTGTATTGATGGACATCGAGACATTTCTTTTTATTGTCATATGCCCAACAGTACGTCATAATAATAACGTGCCTCAATGTTAGATGGCTGCGTGCGCAAAACGAGCCATCTTGTACAGACTTTTTGAAGCCCCACCCATCACAAGCCCCTCAATTCCCTGTGCATATAGGTTGACAATGTCGGCAATTTATTGATTTTTTCAGCAAGCGCCTTTGTGCGCACCATTCTAGAGCTGCAAAACTATACGTCAACTGCTGTCACAATGTAACCAATTTTTTCATTTTTATGTCCTGATCAGTTAATACAGCATTAGGCAACACAATAAAACTATTATTTCTCAGTCTGGCGGCCATGGTCAAGCCAACTAAAAAATTTTTGATAACCGACGCAAAAATACAAAATTACCAAAAAATCTAGTTAAATCAATTTTATAAGTTTTGATGTAATTGATAACTCTGAAATAGTGTAGATCAGAATAAAAGATTCATCGCATTATTTCATTTCATTCAATATATACATGTAATTAATGCTGCTACCAAAAAATCTTAAAACTATTGCTAATGTAATTTCAAAATTTTAAGTAACACGGTGGCTTAGGTTTTTAAATACGCAATAATAATAATAATAATAATAATATAGATTTTTAATTATCAATCAAAACTAACAAAGCTGTGACTAATAAATTATTAAAATAAATAATTAAATAAATAAGACTACTTGAAATCCAATTAATCCTCCAAAAATCAACACTTTGAATTTCATAGATTTATTAAAATAACCCTTATAATAAAAATACAAAGCTGGAATAGCATAAGCGACTCCAATGGCGCGTCCCCACATCCTATGACCGTATTCCATCCACCAAATAAATTTAAATTCCGATAAAGACATAGGGCCATTTTCAGAGACTTTACTATAAATATATTCTCATATTAATCCAGAAAACCTTTAATTTACTGTTTGTATTCCGGAAACAACTTATATTTTCCAAATTCTTTTGCCCATTCTTCATCGTTAAATGGCGGTCTTTCTTTAAATAAATGCCAATCAGTCATTGACAATCCAGATTCTGTTAAACTGAATTCCTGGTAATCTTAAAAATGCATATATTCGAAAGAATACCGAGTAACACCGCCTAATATGACAGCTCCTACAGTCATTCCAGACATTGTGGCTAACCATATTCCTATTTGCTTTTTAGACGAAACAGAAATGGTAGTAGTTTCAGAATTGAAAGTTTTTCTTTGAAAATTTTTTATTTTTAAAACATTTTTCGTAGTATTAATTAAAGACTTCCTCAATAAGGAAAACATTGTTCTTAAAAATAAATCTCGTAAAATTTATAATAGATTATATTTATGAAATAAATATTATTTAAACAACGGTTTCAGGTATAAATCAAAAATTCATGTACTTACCTAGTAATACTTATTTTTATACTTAAAATTTATATTAATAAGTATTAATATATATTTAAATATATAAATTTTATAAATAATTAAAATATATGAATATGTGTCATTATTTTTGGAATATGAAGTATTTGTTACTGAATATTCTACAGAAATAGTAAGCAAATTGTTACGGTAAATCCATGCTGTTTAAACAAGATATTTGAATTACATGTGGAAAATTAAATTTATTTGTGGAAATAAAATAAAAATTTGATATAATAAAATTGTCAATAAACATTAATCTTCTGTAGCTATCATGTTTGTCTCCAGTAGCGGACTGGCAAATTTGAGCGGCCCGGGAAACCCCAAGTGGACCGGTCTCAAAAAAAAACAATATAATATAAAATAACATTTCAATATAATATTACATATAAATACATACTTAATAAAAAATAAATAAACAAAAGATTCTTAACCATTTAAATATTTACTAATACCAGGAGCATTTTCTCTTATTTTATCTATTATTGTATAATTATTTAAATTAACCAAAATATCCTTCTCTATCGCCATAAGCATCAAAAACTGCAAATTATCTTGTGACAAGGAAGATCTGAGTCTATTTTTTATAATTTTTAATTTGGAAAAACTACGTTCACAAGCTACTTGCGTCGAAGATAATGTTAAAATAAATTTATATGCAAAATAAACATTGCTGTATACTTTGCTATATAAATTATCTTTAGCCAAGAAATTACCATGTTATAAGCTGTTAAATAATTTAAATTGCTGGTTTGTAAATATTTAGATAACGGTCCAATATATTGAAAAATTTTTAAATAAATATGCGCTGTAAGTATAACTTTAAATTTCAATAAAGACTCCATTAGTGTTGATGCAGTGTGTCTAATTTGAGCATTGAAAGATACATTAGACGCAAAATAATTCAAAATTATCAATAAGTCTACATATAATGAGGTTTCTTTGTTATCATAATGCTCAAAAAATTTTTTAAGTGCTGTTTCTTTTGCTGACCATCTTGTTTCACCTATAACGTTAAGTCTCTGATACCTTATTTTTACACTGGTGTTTTCCCAAACATCCATACGTTGATAAGATTCTCTTAGAAATACGGCACACGAGTTGAGTAATTGAAAGAGAGAAGTACCTTCAATTACCGAACTAGTAGCATCTGTGACAACTAAATTCAATACGTGGGCATAACACCAAACGTGAATTTGACCAGGCGATTCTTTACTTAACCAACTGGTGAAGCCATTATACTGTCCACGCATGTTTGCTGCTCCGTCTGTCGAATTACCGATACAATTTTTAATATTTAATCCACTGTTTTTAATAAAAGTACTAATTAAATTGCACATGTCTTTCCCTGTAGACGATTTGCAATTTAAAACAGCTACTACACGTTCATAAATATTTCCCTTTACATATCGGACAACAACTGATCCTTTTGTGTTATGTCCTGTGTGGTGTCAATTTGCAAAGAAAAAAATACCTGCTTCCTGTATATCTAACAAAATGCTATCTTGAATTAATTTTCCACTGGCCAAAATTACCTGGTTAATAGTAGATTTTGAAATTAATGAAATGAAACTGCCTCTACCTTTAGTTCCTGCAGATGTTTCATTATTTTTCTTCTTTTCTTTGATGACTCTTGATAAATGTAATTTTAGAACAGCGTTATATTTAGAGAGTAGCAATATTATTTCTAAAAAATTACCATGGTCTTCTTGATTATTTTCAAGTGAAAGTGAAGAAACAGATTCAGATCGGTGAGCGCGAAAAGCTAATCCTCTTTTCCAATTAATTTTACAACATCTATAATTCTTTCCAATACTTGCTTTCGTTCAATAATATTTTTCTGACGTATGCTTCCTTCATTTGTGAACATTAAATTATAAATATCTTTGCCTTTAGATTTGAGCATATGACAATTTACACAATTTTCATGAGTTTTACTATTTTCATGTTCATTAACACGTTGCAAAGTATGCCTCCAGTCCGTCATTCCACGATTTACAAACGAACTCTCGTTTGTAATATCACTCTAAGCCAAACACATGGTACAAAATAGAGCATTTTTTTCCAAACTATATGATAGCCAACGCCTATTTACTTTATCTTCTCTATAAAATATTAAATTTGGTTTAAAAGGTAAATTAGTAATGTCATCAATGGTTGGTTGGCATGGATGTTTTTTAAAAAACTCTTCATAATTTTGATTTCCTGGCCTTATGAAATAATTATCTGATAAGAAATTAAACATTTTGTTTGTTGGTGTTATCATTTCATTATTGGCCTGGGTGGAAGTTGAAACTGAAGTTATTTCTTCGAGAATTGATGTTTCAACTTTATCTGCGCCAATGGGACACATAATAGTATCATCATTCCTCGAAACTGATGAACTTAAATCCAAATCCTTATTCAAATTTTCAATATCAAATGCACTGATCTTAGAAGTTGAAGCAAACATATCACTTAATTTAGAAGTATTTTTAGCAGCTTATTGCATGATTTTTTGTCGCTTTTCTCTCTCTTTTACAGCGGCTTCTTTAAATTTTCTTTTTTCCATTTTTTTTAAATAATAAACGTAAATAATTTAACCCATTAACGCCTAAACAAAAATTAATCGATAATTTATTCTTAAAGTTTGCATTGATAGTAATCGCTTTAAGAAAATAAGATTTATCAAAAATGTATGAAAAGAACAATAAATCATCTTACATATATATAGTTTATAAAATAATAATAATAATATTATATAATTAAAATAAAATGAACACATATTTTCTCTTTATGTGATTGCAATACCAGTATTTGGTATTTTTATACTATATAAATATAACATTATAAAAAATTAGAATTAAGAAAAAAAATGAGAATAAGATCTGCCAACAACGTTCTTAAGATTTTTTATTTTTAAAATGCAATCTAAAAAATTTAAAATTTTGTAATTTTAACAATTTTAATAAATTTATAAGATGTAATTTAAACGTTATCGATCTTGCCCAGTACGGCCCTGGTTAACACTTTGAAAATTCAAATTATTATTTCCCCAGAAGAAACAACTGGATTAATTAAAATAAAAACTCACCAATTAAAAAATTATCCCAAATGCACAAAAAAAAATCACAAAAGAACAATTTTGTAATGATGCACTTTGTTCGAATCTCTTGAAATACTGTTCTCATACTGTTGTTTGTAAAATTAATTTACTATATTTTGCAACGTAAGACATTTAAAGTTATAACAATAACACCGGTGGTCCTAAAGACATAAACAAGCAGCGCGAT
This sequence comes from Schmidtea polychroa, assembly GCA_959609185.1. NCBI lineage: Eukaryota > Metazoa > Platyhelminthes > Tricladida > Dugesiidae > Schmidtea > Schmidtea polychroa. Next base: position 133,583 of record CAUHTR010008106.1, read on the forward strand.
AGTAACTCCGTATTTAATTTCAAAACATTAAATCTTATCTAACAAACAGACCGTCAAATAAGGAACTAAATTTAAAACAAATTTGGACCATTGATTCATTACTGTGTTTATATTAACAAGATAAAACGTGAGAAATATTATAGTCTTCCAATATTGTTGAATCTTTATTTTTCTTATCGTCCTCAAATGAATATGGCCGGCGTTAATGGGTTAATAACAGACACAAGACTTAGCCATCGTTCAGTGGATATTTTATGTTTTTTAAAATCCTATTTTATATTTTATGTAACATGAAGTTGTTTCATCTTTGTTTATAGATTATTGTTGGTTTTTGGAGTCTGTTATTATTTTATGTACAAATGTATGTACTTGTTATGTATGTATTTTTTATTTAAATGAAATATAAAGATAAAATGCATTTTGAATGATAAACCTAAGTTACATATTTAACAAATTTGGAACCGATCTCATTGAATTTGTATGAATTTGTATTAGAATAATTGATTCGTTATACGCCTTTTCGCTTTGCGGCCAAGTTTCGTAGATCGTATCTAGGCCGTAGAGCGAGGTATGGGTGTATTGTATATTGTTTCATTTATTTATTTTTTTAATCAGAAGAAATAATTTAATAGTTTACATATCGCCGGCCTCGCGGCCTCTAATTCGACCGGCCCATCGGGAAATGTCCCGGTGTCCCGCCGGCCCAGTGCCGCCAGTGTTTGTCTCCATATTTGTCACAATAATTGTCACTAGTGCCAAATTGAAAGAAGCAGTCATTTCAAAACATACCACAAATGTAGAAATAATATTCGACGGACAATTCTAAACTCAGCTCATGGGTGCTCATATTTCAAAGCAGTTCGTTTGTAGTTAGGAACCGATTCAGCCAGGAATTTCAATAACATGTCCCTGGAATCATCCAAAAATATTTATGCAATACATGTCGAAGTCCATTAAGTGATTTTAGTTAGTGCAACAACCGATGATATAAAACAACTCTCAAATCAGCATCAAAATTTATGTTGCTTTGATAGGATTAAGTTCAAGAATTTTAGTTAGAAATAGTTATTATACAATAGCGATTTTCCCACAAGAACAAGTGGCAACATAATCATTACCAGGAAACCATGGTAATTCTATATTCGATTTGTCCAAAATATTCAGAGAATGTAAACGGGTTTACAAAATCCAAAATGTACCATTGCTTATTATGCATGGCATTAGTATTTAACAAGACGTGAAAATGAGAATACAAATTCGTATGCATCAGATGTATGCATCAGAGTCACAAGTTGTGAAGCTTCGGCACATTGCACATGGTATCGCCCACTTTACTATTTCCTTCGTTATTTGTTTCAACTTTATTTTTTTATAATTTGTTCGTATTCTACGGATTATATTTTCTATGTACTCATTTACCGCTTTTTTCTTCGAAATAATAACAAGCTAGTTGATCAAAATTTGCAGCTCAATGATACGTCACCACTTCGTGTTTTCATCGAACAGTGAGCTAATAACGCCTTTGAACGCACGTTTCTTGGCAACTATTGTTTTTTTATTCAAAATCCATGAGAAATAATCTAGATTGCATTTAGAGTGTACAAATACCCGATTAAAACTACAACCCGGGTAGTCGAGTAATTTTTTTTTCAACTACCCGGGTACCCGGATAACCCTAAAATTCTTCCAAACCTATAAAAATAATATATAATATATAAAAAATAATTAAAAATCAAAAATTTATCTAATATTGGTTTCTATTGATTTATTTACTCATTTATTACAAGTTAAGTAATATTTTAAAAATAGTAATGCATTTAGCATTTTTGGATCTAGCCGACTCCGAAGTATTGCGATAATATTACCTGCAACTGAAAGTAGTAGATGTAGGACTGATGGTGATTAGAGCCCGATATAAATGGTCCTAGGACGCTGTTCTTTTCCCGTTAGCCTCACTCAGCTTAAATTCCTTAATATTTAGTTGATGTATGGAGGTAGTCATTGTTTTCGGCGCGGTAAATGAATATATATACATGGGTGCCCGCAGGGAGGGGCATAAAGGGGGGCTTTTGAAAATAGTCAAATAATAAAAAATTTGTTGCTACAGTATACCCTTCATTACTACAATGTCCTGTCCATTCGTTTACCATACAAATACGCTGCAGTAAATTAAAACTACATTAAAACAATAGTAAAAATATTTTGCTCCCTCCCTCCTAGAAAATTTTCTGCGGGTGCCCATTAATATATATGCAACATATATTATACGATACATAGGGTAATATCCCTGCTCAAACTTTCGAAGAGAACATTAATTATAGTAGGAAATCTAGGATAAAATATTTGAATTGACAACTTACTAATTTTATTAAATATTTTAAACAAACAACTCGATATTTAATAGAAAAATATAACAAATCGAATTTTATTTATATAAAAGATTAATTTTGTTTAATATTGTTTATTTGTCTTTTTTCTCAATTTTCCAGTAACTTTGCAGTGAAATAGATAATATAAATGACAGTAATAAAAACAATAATGACACATTACAACACAATTGGGGGATATTAGTAAAATCTAAGCAAATAACATCGACAAAACGTGAAACAAATGTGTTCAAACTATTAATATTATTATCCAACTGAAATTGTAAAAACTCCAGGCAGAGTTTGGTGGTTAAATTAATTGATACTAAAATATAAGAAAATTTGTAAAATTTAAGATCTGACATAATTATGTTAAAAACAATTTGAGAAATATTTATGTTGAAATTTGTTTTTTATTACAATTACATCATAATTATTGGTTGGTGTTTTTTCTGAGTGGATAGCAGACAGTGACGGATAAATGGGGAATGAGGGGATGTATCCCCCCACTGGCTTCGTAAAACCATCAAAGAGTGATGTTCAAGCTTACACCTTCACTCCCTTCTGCAATTGCTGATCATTTGTGGAATGGACTACTTCCTGTCTATGCGTTTTATTCTTCAGAGCTAAGACGACCTACAACTGTGTTCGCGGCTTTGAACATCGAGGCTTTTATCCCAGTCACCATATGGGCTCTTGAAAGATCATTTAGCTTCCTCAAGTTGCTGAAAGCCTTACTCAGAAATCAAATGAAAGATGAGAGATTAACAGGTTTGGCATTATTTTACACTCACCAAAACATACAAGTGGATACCGATGTAAGGATCGATCGTTTTGCTGTATTTAACAAATACTCTTGTTGCATTTATTTTGTTCTATAGACATTGAATGATTGAATAATATTGTGTTATGTGAAAGATTATTTATACATGATCTATATCAAAAAATGCCAGTTGTGGTCATTTTTTAATCATTATTTGTTAGATTTTAGATGATTATTTTGTAAAGAAGAAAATTTTAAAACATTACAAAATTCTTTTAAAGTCATACCCATCCACCAACGAATCCTGTATCCATTGCTGATAGTAGGTGTGTTTATAAACATTGTGTCTAAGATACAGCAGTTGGCATAATTAGGTGCATCGAATTTTAGGGACAAGTCTTAGAGAGAATAGTAAATATAATACTTTTCAATACTTTCTATTGCGACAAAAGTGGCTGAACAAATGGAAATGAAAAACGTCATTACCGATTTTAATATTTAGGGTCTGTCAAGAGTTAGTTTAGTTTTTTGTTATTTTTATGTAATTTTTATTGTGATATGATGTATGAAATAAATATCCAATGTGAGGGATCCAAAATTTAAAGGTCCACTTCTGTCTATCTATCTATCTATCTATCTATATATCTATATATGATATGATAGGGTATATGATATATATATATATATATATATATATATATGATAGGGTAAGAATAATCAAATGCAAAAACATTTCAAATTACGAAAAAATTCCTGCCAGTCAACTGGTCATTTTCATTATTTAAGTACAGCCATTTGTATTTATTTTCCTACAGTTCTCTACGAAATGTTTATTAAAATATTTATAGTCAGTGGAACGCTAAATGGGGGGTCAATTCGCGAGGGTTTTTCAAGTGCTAACTTTGAAATAAATTTACAATCATATTTAGCATTAAAGAGAAATGAAAATATATTGCACCACTTCTAGAAACCAGCAGACTTTATAATTAGTTTTTGTTTTATGAAGTAATTTGTTGTTGAGGACCCAGAAGGGTTCGAGCGAACTCTTATACAACTATTTACAGCCAACCAATAAAAATAAATAACTTAAATATAAATTTTTTAAAAAGTTTTATAAGAACTACTTATAAATGAGATCGGGAATAGTGTAAAGACAACGGTGTGAATTTTATCGGGAAACTTTTCCGAATATTTAAACCGAATTCCCAGCAATATAATTGTTATCATACTAAATCCAATGAATGAAAAATTGAGGATAACGATGGTATTTTGGTAGACATAGGTAGAGTCGATCACTGGGATAAATATTATCATTTAATCAGTTTAGTAAATTAAAACAATTACCATTTTTTAAAAATTTCCCAGTTGGGTAGACAATCGAACTATGGTTGTTTTCATTTATTGAAGTATTATTATAAACGAAATTGCGCAATTCAACGTCCCAATTTATTTTTAATAAAGGTCCGGTAATAGTCTGGAAACAACTTTTGTCAACTGGAGTAATTTTTAAACTTTCTGAATTGCAAGTGTCATTTAGATGGAGCCACGTAACGTTGACTAGTACCCCTCCGTATATGGAATAAGTTGAAATTAGAGTACTGAATACGATTCCGGATATAATGAATGAGAGTAGACTTACTTTCATTGCTAATAGGCAAAAAGTCACTGTACTTTTGCTTTGGTGTCCAGTTTTCTTATATTTACTTTTGAAAACCATTTTTTTGGAATTTATTATTTATATTTTAATAATTATTTTTATATTGATTTAAAATAATATAATCATTGTTGATGAAATTTATAAATGTATTAAATATATTTTATTGTTTTGTCATCTCAAATTAATGACAATCTGTAATTAACGACAATTTTCATTTTTTGACTATCGGTTTGGAAAACAATTCTATTTTAATGTTTTGAATACAGGTATACCTGGGTAATACGGACGGGTATAGTTCCAGACCACAACCACAATGCAAGTCACTTGCTTTTTCTTAACTCGGTACAACATATAAACACCTTAAAACTTGTTTACACTATCATTTATTATTTACGCAATTGCGCTAGGCTAAAAATAACAGTTTCAATTTAAAAATAAAATACGTAATGAAGGGTAAATAAAATAAAAATAATATATTTTAGCTTTAAAAACTTTATTAATATCATTGAAGGAAGGTTGAAGGAGATAGTTGAGACTCATAATCATCTTCAACGAATCTAATTCTCTTTCTTAGTTGAGAGTCTAGCGCTGATGTTGATGATTGTTGAGGAGATGATTAATGTTCAATGATAGGATTTGAAGGTGCGGGTATTTGTGTCATTGGCTTAAAATATGATGTCAAAAACGTTTGCTTCATTTTGCATCTCTTTTTCTCTCAAAGAATTTCAGTGTTACATGTGATGTCGTTTAGCAATTTTTTCCAACTTTCGAACTTCTCTCAAAGTTATTGTTAATTCAGACTCTTCCTTTTCACCAGTCTTAGGGGCCATGTCTATATGGGTATACAGTGAAGGTATGTATGCGTAATAAAAATGCGTATTAACAAAATTGTAACATTATTAAATGAATGCTGCGTTCAAACTGAAAGCCGCATGGAAATTTTGTTGATTAAAAGCTGTACAGCGCACGGTAGCTGTAAGAGAAAGACAAGCGCCGTAAAACAAAGCATACCTGTATATATTTGACTTTTAAACAATCCTTATTTTTGTTAGCATTCCTGTGAAATATTAGAATTAATTAAATTGTTAAGAACCTATCTGTTTGATTCATTCCAATCATAATACCTTGATGTATTGGTCGATCAACAATTGACCGAAATACGGCTTGTGAAGTGTTATCTCCTGTAAATTCAGTGTTACACAACCCAGTTTTTTTATCCGTGACTAAATTTTGCATTCTAAACTCAAAGGATCTTTGTTTTAAATTCAACACAACGTTAAACAAAACTCGAAAAACATTTATTTTGGAAAAAATTGTAAATTTTACGCTTTTAAACAAAATTTTAATACAATTAATCAATTTCAACCAAAATTATTCACAAGTCCAATTCGACTCTCCACCAACTCGGCGAAACGAAAAACACAAAAATAAGAGAATTCAGAGAAAAAAAGAGAAAAAAAAGAGAATAAAGAGAAAAGAAAGAGAAAAAGAGAAAAAAAAGAGAACACAGAGAAAAAAACATACACCTAATTCCGAAATTTAACATATTCTATAATCTAAAGAAAATCAGTAAATTTATAGTATATGAACACACAAACTTAGCTGTGTGTAAAACTTTTATGTTCCGAAAGATAACATATTTATTATTGGAGCTGAAAAAGTGACAGAAAAAGAATTAAACATACCAACACAAAACACATAATGAAAAATGCATGCTAATTTATTATAGCGTTTTTTCCCGAAATTAAACATTGATTAACATATTGTTAATATATTAACATTTTAAAATTATTAAAAAAATTATGGAGAAAAAAACTTTTGATTCAAAATTGGACTGCTCTGCATTGAGCTATAGGGAAAAATACGAAAAAACATCGTTAAATTTAATTATAAAGTAAATTTGAATTTAACATTTGTTTAGATTTTCAGATATTTCTCAGGATATATTGCCTTTTCGTGAAGGTGGAAATCTGACAATGTAAGATTTATTCATTAAAATACAAAACATTAAAATATTGTACAGTATAACAGGTATTTCTTGTCAAAAGCTGCCTTTGTGTGAAGGTAGCATTTCATATATTGAAGAAGATCCTTCGACATCTTTGAATTTGCAGAAAAAAAATCGCAAATCGTAAATTTTAATAAATTATTTTAACAAATTAAAGAATTTTGAAGATTACTTGGAATCCCCCAAAATTCGATTATATCAATAACTTATAAATATAAAAATATGCAAAAATTAGCAAAGGAAAAAGAAGTGTCAGGAAACAAATTATTTCAGAAGAACAGGGGAATAATTTTTTGGATTTCGTCGAAGCCAAAAAAATAAATGTCTTCGGTGATTACTTTATTTATTTATAGTTAAAAATATATCTGAATTACATTATATCGAAATAATTCCAATTAATTTCATAAAATTCCTAAAAAACACCTCAAATTTAATATCAATATTTTATATTATTTTGTAAAGAAGAAAGTTTTAAAATATTACAAAATTCTTTAAAAATCATACCTCTCCACCAAGAAATCCTGGATCCGTTGCTGTTGGTGACGTTATTTAAATAAATACTAACTAATTGATTAATTAAAAATTTTGTTGTGGATAAAAAAACAATAAAATTAAATAATTATTAAAGTGAGCAAAATGATCAGTGGAAAGTGTATTAAATAGAACAATTGATGTTCGAGAATTCTGAGAAACAGGCGTGTAAAAAAGAAATTGAAAATGAGAAGAAAATGACAAAATCAATAAAATTAAACAATTAAAAATTATTTAAATACAATTAAATATTGAAAAGGTAAAATAAAAACAAATGGGAAAATAGAATTATTTTATCTCGACAGCTTGGCTGAGATAGCGAATGGACTAATGAAATCAACAAAGTATTTGATCTTTTGTCAAAACAAAAATAGAAGAAATGACATTTAATCTCAACAATTCTTTTGAAATAAGTAATGAGTAAAATCTAGTTATTTTTTTTTAGTATGAATCTGGACATTTAAAACAAATATCAAGTAATATCAATATTTGATACAACCCATTAACCTCTTAAGTGACTATGACGGATATATACGCCATCAACTAAATTGACCTAAATTGACAAAATATGTTAAAAATTTAACATAAACTTTTGTTAACATATTATCTTAATAAATATTATCCAATAAGATATTATTTTATTTTTTGTAACACTTTGCCCATATATGCCTATATATACGCTAGCGAATAACAAACTCGCCGCCGAGGAGCGCATTTCGTTTGACGGAATAAACCACTTAGAAGTTAAGCTAGAAAGGAGGTCTAATGTTGTTTTAGATTTTTTCTTGAAAACATTACAATCCAAAATTACTTTCGAATCTGAATTCATAATTCTAAACCTGATAGAATAATGGACCATCAAAATATCAGTTTAATAGCTCCTATAAAGATCAGTTTTACATTGGGATGTAATACACCCTGGCGGAAAATCAAAAATCTGGTCAAAATATAAAAAAGTATTATATTTTGTTTTGTAGCTGGCTCATTATAGGGCCCTACTCTTTATTCGTTTTTTTTATACAACGTTATTTTAACTTTCACTTTAGTATTGTATTTATTGTCCCAGTGGCATTATATAATTCACGGACTTTTAAACTAAGATTTTTCTTCTACCAACATCTACGCAGAGAAAAATTAAAAAAAATATTATTATCTTAATAAAAGAATATCGCTTTTAGAAGATTGTTATTTGAAATAATTTATAAATAAGTTATTCCGAGTGATATCTAGTAATAACAGTAGTAAATCAAGACCACGAAGTTTAATAATGTCGAATGCAAGATCTATTACATTTATGCTGAAAAATTGTAACAAAATGACAAGATAAAGGTAATTTTCACATGACATGTATAGACGTCTATCGTGTTTAATAGGTTAAAAGTTGGGTAATTCACCTCGGTTTTATATACCCTAGTTAAAAGCTATTTTTTACAAAATATTTTCCACAGCAAATAGAATTCCAGAACAATAAAGACAACAAAATTTATTTATTCGGCACAAACATTTTAATCCCCTCTCTCTCGATTTCTGTATAATTCAATATATCCAACAATTCTTTATCAACTTCATCTGTTTTAGTTAGCGACGAAACTCGATCACAGGCCGGTTTGTTCGCTGTGCAAATGTTCTTGATGGCCAGAATGGCATGCTGCTGGATATAGGGATTGCATAAATCGATTCTTGTGCTCGACATTACAAGTTCCAATCCACCAGTGTCAACGACAATGTCTTGAATTGATTTATTATCATGGACTAAGTTAGAAATTAATTTGATAGTGAATTTTTTTATGTTGAATATTGGTCGATCTATAAAAGTTTCATTTTTACTGAATGAATAATGACTTTTAAAAATTTTATTTTCTTGAGGATCTTCATCGTATTGACGGAGAATTCTTAGAACTTCTAACAATGACTTGATAAGAGCAGATTGTATTTCACATGAAATTATTTCTTTGATGTTATGAATATTGGATAATATCATAAGAGACAATTTAATTATATCCAATTGCGATTGGTCAGATTTTTTAAATAAATCTTTATCGTCTTCTACTTTCAATAGCAAATAATCGACTAAAAATTTCGTATTTTCGATAGACATGTCAATATGTGCTTCATCAATAAAATATAACAACTGTACAATTACAACAGGATTACAAAATTTGAAACAATTTCTAACAAATCTAGAAGATTTTTCCAACATTTTAGTTAGTAAAATATTACCATTTTCTATTTCAGATTCGTCAACTGCTTTGAAAATATTAGATATTAAAGAGAAATTTATACATGAACAAACATAATCACATGAAAATATTTTGCTACTGTAAACATGCAATATCAGCCAAATAATAGTTCTGATTTCAGTGGAAGTTGAAATTTCAACGCAAACAAAAATTAAAGTGTTCAATATTTTTAAAAGGCGATACTCGTATTGGTGCAAATTATCTTCAGAACATAGAAAGTTGTGTAACGTTTGGGATGCAACTAACTTTATTGTTTCATCATCACATTCAAATTTAAATGATAAGCAGCAAAATATGAAGTCTAAAAGTTCTGTGAAACATTCGGAAGGAAATTTTTTCAATCCTAATGAATTTCTAAAAATTTGAATTGACTTAATTAGCAATTTTATATTATTGCAAGATTCTGATTTCAATAATGGTTGAACCTCTTTGAAGATTTTTAAAATATTCTGTTTATTGTAACTATCGATGTCTTTCAAATTAAAATTCATTAATTAATTTAAATGCAACTGCGGTTTGCTTAATAATATTTAAACAAAGGTTGAGAATGAAATCCTTAATTAATTTTTAATTGAAAATGTTTAAATAATTAGAATATATATTTTTGCAATGTTAAACAAGTTTTTTATAATGTTGTAATTTTCAATCCAAATCAATTAACTTTAAATGTTTATTTAACTTTTTGGTATTTTTAAAAAAATGTTTATTTCATAATTGTGTTATAAAATAATTTTAATTTTATTTCCAAAATCTGAAATAAAAATTATTAAACTTCACTAAAGAAAATATTCTGAGAGTAACTTATTTATTCTATAAGTCAAAAGTTTTAAACAGTCAAATAAAATGACCTTCATATATTTAGTTGTTATTATTTGCAAATTTTAATTTCAGAACAAAATTTTAAAATATATAATTTAAATTTTAATGGCATCTGGAGGCGGAGATGGAGAATTTAATTTTAAAAGAATAATCGTGAAGACAGATGAAACTTGTGTGGAAGTATTATTAAACTTCGACAAGTTAATTTCTTTTTTAAATCTTATTTATTTTTAGAGTCTCAATGAAGTATTTCGGTGTTTTATTTGTATGGAAAAATTAAAAGATGCAAGACTTTGCCCGAAATGCTCAAAACTTTGCTGTTACTTGTGTATTCGAGTTAGATAATTTTTTTCTAGTTAATACTCAATATATTGAGCAAAAATAACATCAGAAATTATCAAAAAAAATACATTTTCCGATTATATTTTCTAATTTTTTTTCATTTAACTTATAGATATTTAAATTTAAAAATTTTTTTAAATATATTTAATGTTATGATTTTGATTTTTGAATACTATTCTGGTGTTATTATTATTTAATTTTCATCATTAACTAGATAGTTAAATAATGCCGTCGTCATGGAAATTATTTAAATATTTTTCATGTACTTTTTTTACTTGACACGAATATTATTTAGCCCGTGGAATATTTCATCAATTAATTTAATCCTTTTAACACCAAATATTTGAATTAACTTGTTTGCTATAATATAATTCGTGCATAAACTTAATCTAGCGACACATGGATAAGTATCTATACTGTTACACAGAAGTTACAACGGATCAAAGTGAAATAAATAAGGATGGAAACTATTAAACTTATTATTTTCCCCCTAAACCACTGTAGTTAACAGAGTATTAAATTTAGTTCTTCTATTCTTTCATTGGAGCTTTATTATTGGAGCTTTCGTATAATTATTTGATGATGAACTATAACAAAGTAATTCAGATTATGTTAAAAGGTAATTCAAATTCCTATGTTGACTTCCTTTGAAGATGTTAGATAGAACTTTGTTTTTGGTGATACATACATATTTTCTTGAAAAACAATTCAAAATCAAACAGTATTCATGTTTCTAATTTATTTCCAGGATTTTATCCACAAACATCTGGCTTAGACAATTTTCAAACTCGTAAAACTCAATAAGAAACTATTATATTGAGTCAATTTTCATGATTAGAATAATGAATATTAAAAAAATTAAATAAAAATCATTACTTTTATAATTATCATCATAAAAAGCAAAATAAAAGTACTGTGCGAATTTCAAATAACTCTCTGAACTATATTATATATTCGTTATATTTCGTTGTCTTGCAATTAATGCCTAGGTCTTTTATTCGAATAGCCCAAAACAAAAAGAGCTGTTTAACAAAAATAACTCCTTTATTACTCAAAGGTATTAAATAACCCCAACATCTTACCAAGGCGAGCTGTTTGTATACATTATACCACAAGCATCTTGAAGTAGTACTTTAGGACCCATCATTTATTGGGTCACGCCGTATATTCCATGATCCTCATTTTCTTCTGAAAAATATTTATAGATATAAGTAGATTCTAATTTGTTCAATGCCAGACTATTTATATTTTTGCCAGTATGGAAATTTGGGGCTCTAAGGCTAGAAATTAATCCTATAATACTGTTATACCCTCTTTTCTCCTACTAATACTGTATAAATATGCATGATGAAAAGAATAAAATAAGGTATGGTGAGGTTTATTTCTAGCCTTATAACCCCAGGTTTCCACACTGGTAATTTTTTATATTATAACCCCAAATCCCCTCCCCTACCTTCAAACTTATAATTTATTATAAACTAGCTGGGGTACCCGGTGTTGCACGATTTAAAAAATAGTAAACAGATTCAAATAAAGAAATTTATTTCAATTCATTCATTTAAAAAAAATAATTTAAAAAATACATAAAATTTAATTAAAAAAAGTACATGTAATTTATATATCGCTTATATCTATTTAAATGTAAAACTTAAAACGGCAGCCAGCCGGTAAAAAATGTGTCAAATGAAAAATTGAAATAATCCTATTTTATAAACCTAACATGATCTACAACTTTTATTTGTAACATTGTTGCTAATTTCACCTCCTTGGGGTATCTACTGTAGTAAATCAAGGTGACCCTGAGTAGGGTTAGGGTACCCTAGGGTGGTCACCTGGGGTTGAAACATAGCCTATGACCTGTCCCGAGTCAAATGAGGGTCACATGCAAAATTTCAGCACCCTAGGTCCAACGGTGGGGAATTCTATGGGTAACAAACTAACAAACTTGCATCTTTATATATTAGATAATGATAAATTATTTCTGAACTATACGTTTAAAATTAATAATTTTTCCAAATTTTGTAGATTAAGCGGGATTAACTGTATTGAAAGCAAATAGTAATTTCATATTAAATAATTTTATCCCATACAGAAAACCTCTAACATAACGCCTGGGCATTAAGCTCAAAAATTTAGAATTTAATTTCAAAATCATGCTTTTTTTCTCTATTGCGAGTACAATGCCCAGGCGTTATTTTCGGGAAAGACTGTAGGGTTGGCAACACTGTCATTTTTATCCAAAGATTCCGGACTTTGAGTTTTCAGTTAAATCATTTGAATTAACTAAATGTTCAAACTCATATATGCGAAAAGCTACCCTGAAACGTATCAGCACTCTATCTATCTATAATATAGATTCTATATCAACCACCGACAAACTCCACCTGGATTTATACCTTTTATTTGAATTGAGATGGTCATTTGGCAGATATTGTAGATAGTGGTCGTGCTTACAACTGTGTAGCAGTAAATTAGATAATAGTAATATAGAATAATTTACAAATACTGAGAATTGTTAAGATTTAATTTTATATCATGAATGCTAGACAATAAATATTTTATTTTTAATCCCACGTTTTCCTCCGCATTGAAATTATTTTTCTTCGGGACGTATCAGCGCAATGTTATCAACTCTAATTACTACTATTTATTTTTCATTACGTTATAGTTGGAAATACTCCTTTTCTAGGGTGCACCTACATTTTGCCCTTGATTTCGAATTTAACTAAATTCCCATTATGATCAATTCTATAATATTTTCACAATCTTCATACAATGCTAACGAAGTTTTGTATTTAGAGATGGATAACCGAACAGAGGTCTCAGTGTCCCCATTGTAGGTTAGTAAATAATAAATTATAGCGTTATTATCTCATATATGATTAAGATCTTCATTGCACTTGCATGAGCTAATCAATTGTCGATGGGTTGATGAAGTAACTCAGCAGTTAGACTCATTGCAAAAAACTCATTCTACTATCTTACAAAGGTCTCTCGAAAATATTCACCGTGACATTGACAATGGGTAATTTCTAAGTTTTATCTCTTATTCTCTACATATGGGACAGATGTGAGATGCACGATGAGAAACTATCAGTTTACTGTTTGACATGCTCAAAGGCTATTTGTCATCAATGTGCCCTATTTGATGGCCAACACAGTCAGCACTCATTCAAACCGCTCAATGAGATCTATGAGAGTTATGTGGCACAAATACAAATAAAAGCCAATCATTTAAAGCGAAGACATGTTGAATTGATTTCTCTAATTCAAGAAGTGGTAATTGTTCGTTTATTGTGTTACTAATGTTTGTTAATCACTGCACATGGGAATAAGTTATAACTTGATCGATTTTTATAATTGTGCTGTTTTTACACAAACTCTTACCAGAGCACATCTGTGAATTCATTTGTCTTGGTCCCTATTCTACTGAATTACCAAATATCATACAATTGTTCATACAATAATAATAATAATAATAATGATAATAATAATAATAATAATAATAATAATAATAATAATAATAATAATAATAATAATAAATAATAATAATAATAATAATAATAATAATAATAATAATAATAATAATAAATAATAATAATAATAATAATAATAATAATAAATAATAATAATAATGATAATAATAATAATAATAATAATAATAATAATAATAATAATAATAATAATAATAATAGTAATAATAATAATGATAATAATAATAAATAATAATAATAATAATAATAATAATAATAATAATAATAATAATAATAATAATAATAATAATAATAATAATAATAATAATTAATAATAATAAATAATAATAATAATAATATTAATAATAATAATAATAATAATAATAATAATAATAAATAATAATAATAATAATAATAAATAAATAATAATAATAATAATAATAATAATAATAATAAATAATAATAATAATGATAATAATAATAATAATAATAATAATAATAATAATAATAATAATAATAATAATAATAGTAATAATAATAATGATAATAATAATAAATAATAATAATAATAATAATAATAATAATAATAATAATAATAATAATAATAATAATAATAATAATAATAATAATAAATAATAATAATATTAATAATAATAATAATAATAATAATAATAATAATAATAATAATAATAATAAATAAATAATAATAATAATAATAATAAATAATAATAATAATAATAATAATAAATAATAATAATAATAATAATAAATAATAATAATAATAATAATAATAATAATAATAATAATAATAATAATAATAAATAATAATAATAATAATAATAAATAATAATGATAATAATAATAATAAAATTTAATAATAATAATAATAATAATAATAATAATAATAATAATAATAATAATAATAATAATAATAATAATAATAAATAATTATAATATATAAATATTTAAATAAACACGGTAAAGACTTTATTAATAAAAATCGTCATTCGTATATCTTTTTCACTATATATTATTTGAAATTGTTATTTATAATTTAAAAATTTATAGATTTAATAATTTGTTTATAAATTATCAAAATTGTAGTTATTCATCCTATAGTGATGATGATAGTGATGCTATCGAAATAAATAGTGAAAAAGAAGTGCGTATAGCGAATAATAAATAATATTAATAAATAGATATTAAACAATTGGAAGCAAATATATATTTATTTTTATTAAGTTTATCATTATAAAAAATTCTAAATTTACTTTTATTTCATTTATAGTAAATTACGATTTAAATTTGAGTTATCTTTTATCAATTTATGAATTCTTGAAATCTTTGAATGAAATCTTTGAACTTATTTTATTGTACAAATGTTTTTTATTTCAAATTAATAATAGTGTAATAAAAAAATAATGCATTTTGTGAAGTCAGTTGTAGCTCTATATATATGTGCTTAAACTCTAGTGAACTTCTAAAGGTTCACAGGCAAACCAAATCAAGTACCTTGCCAAAAATGCTAATATTTCCTAAATTTTTCAATTGATCAATTATATTTCATTCTTAAATTTCAATAAATAAAATAAAAATGAAATTTTCATCACCAGCAGCTTAGAATTGAAAATCTCCTTCAGTTTTCATGTTTAATTTCACGTTACAGATTTACTGCTTTTACTCAATCGTTTATTCTCTCGAATTCTTGAATAGAGATGACACGCAACCTTTCCTATATATGTAGCTTATGTTCAGTACCGATTTTTTACTCTTGTAAATTTCGAATTATTTAAGTTGATATTAAATCAAATCATATTTGTTTCCTAACAAGAGTAAAGTATGTTAAATGATTAATGTTAAATGTTAAGGAGAAAAACGTTGATTTAGTCAAGCAAGCTAAAGATGAGAGAGTTCGAGAAATTCGAAATGCTGTCGAATTGATGATTGCTAAATTAGAAGCCCAATTGAAATCCAAATGTTTGACATTAATGGAACAGAGAAATAATTTGGCGGAAGTGCTTTTGAAATGAAATCATGTTTTCAAATTTGATATCTATTCCAGGAAACAGAAATAATGGAATCATTATTACAGGATGTAGAACAATCTCTTAATCGTTTCAGTAAGGCTGAACTAATAGCTAAATCATTAGATATCCTCAATAAATTTGATGAAGTTCAACGGAAACCGATTCCATCTATTGTCAGTGCTCCAGTTCTTTCTGAATTTGTTAGGTGGGTCTTTAATATGCTTCACAGATTTATTACAATAACAAACAAAATTGCATGTTTAAATATATTTCTTTGATTTAGTGAAATAGTTCCACAATATGATAGTACGACTTTCGTTATGAATAATTTTTCTACTCTTCAACAAAGCGCAGATCCCGTTTATTCTCAAGAGTTGCACATTTCTGGCCTTAGCTGGCGTTTAAAGGTTTATCCTGACGGAAACGGCGTAGTTAGAGGTCATTATTTATCGGTTTTCCTGGAATTATATGCTGGATTACCGGAAACATCAAAGTCAGTAATTATTTTCCATCTTTTATGAAGTTTTAATATTAAATACAAATTATTAAATAAAAATATTAATTATTGAATAAAAATATTAATTATTGAATATTAATTATGAAGTTTAATCATTAAATTTTTGGAATAATTTAGGTATGAATATCGGGTGGAAATGATTCATCAAATTAGCCGAGATCCCTCGAAGAATATCGTTCGTGAATTTGCGTCTGATTTTGAAGTCGGTGAATGCTGGGGATATAATAGATTTTTTCGTTTGGATCTCCTAGCTAGCGAAGGTTATCTTGATCCTGAAACTGATATTTTGATATTAAGATTTCAGGTAATAGTAATTAGTAACTTATATATAAATGTGTGATTAATTAATTTAAATGACTACACTTTTAATTCCTGATTAAATTACACTACATTATTTATACACAACACTAATTACTGGTTCTCCGTCAAGTACTCCTGTTTTCTTTCTAAAATCATCCTTAGAATGTATGTGGTTGTTACTTTGGTTTTTCTGTTATCTTTCATTAAAAAAAAACTTTGTGTATTCGTCATTCATATGTCCTGGAGAATTTCCTTGAAAACTGTTTTAGGGTGACCTACCTCTGCTCTTTGTCATTGGTATGCATCTAAACTAAATCGACTAATAAAATCAATTAAAATTTACAATGTTGACAAGCTGATATTTAATTAGCACAATTTGTTGACAGGTTAGACCACCAAATTTCTATCAGAAATGTCGTGATCAACAGTGGTACATACAGCAGCTTGAACACTCTCAAGCTCGTTTATTGACACAAAACAATGAATTAAAAGACAGGCTTAATATTGAACTCGGCAGAAATGCACATCATAACTGTGATTCCAATTCAATGGTAGCGATCGATTCTGAAAAGGCGCAAGTTTGCATTAATATACACAACAATCCCGTGGAATTCGGTGCCAATTTACAAGGCAACACTGATAAAGAGATAGGTTGGGTTTTCATAATTCAATTTCTCCCTGCATTTCAACTGCATTTTCAAAGACCTATCAAATCCAGAACAACATATCGATGATTGTGCTCAACAAGATAATAACCATCCAATAACTCAGCTGCACTCTACTGATCACTCTAGTAATCAGAATCATGAATGTGAGTCTGTTGAATTGAAGGAATTCGACGTAGGAGATTCTAGTTCACTGATTAATGACGCTGACAGTGATAATGACGAAGATACGGACCAATCAAGCATAGATGGAAACGATGGGCAAAATTTACCCATTGGACTAAATTTGGAGGATGTAGGTCATAATAATAATAATAATAATAATAATAATAATAATAATAATAATAATAATAATAAAAATAATAATATTAATAATAATAATAATAATAATAATAATAATAATTTTAATAATAATAATAATAATAAAAATAATAATAATAATAATAATAATAAAAATAATAATATTAATAATAATAATATTAATAATAATAATAATAATAATAATAATAATAATAATAATAATAATTTTAATAATAATAATAATAATAAAAATAATAATAATAATAATAATAATAATAAAAATAATAATAATAATAATAATAATAATAAAAATAATAATATTAATAATAATAATAATAATAATAATAATAATAATAATAATTTTAATAATAATAATAATAATAATAAAAATAATAATAATAATAATAATAAAAATAATAATATTAATAATAATAATATTAATAATAATAATAATAATAATAATAATAATAATAATAATAATAATAATAATTTTAATAATAATAATAATAAAAATAATAATAATAATAATAATAATAATAATAATGTTACACCATTACTTATAAGTTCAAAACGCTAAAGTTAATCGGATGCACTTTATATCGGATGATAATTATAATAATGATAATAATAATAAAAGTAATAAAATGTAAAAATATAAAAGTAATATAACGATAATAATAAAAACTTTGTCTATGACTTGGTAATTTATGCAAATTCTCGATAAGCTTGACGTGGATCTTTTTCTACCTTCTTCCATTTTTCAAAAATAATAAATGCTTTAAACCTCCTTCGAATTTCAGATAAACCCCTTGTCCAATCATCGAGAAGATGGACATAGTAGTCACCATTCAAACGCATCTGACAATTATTCTTCCGATAGGTCATTGAATATTTCCCCCGATTCCATAAATAACAACAATGAATTATCGATGGCAATTTCTCGCTCGATACACAACAATGGCATTGAAACTGAAGATTGTATTTATATGAAAAATCCACAAACACTTTTCCCTTTGTCAACATTTGAATCATCTCGTTCAAAATCTAAACAATCAGATGCTCAAAATCAACAAGACAATCATACGATTTCCCTAAATGCCAACAACAGTAACAATCGAAACACATATTGCGATGAATCGAAACCAACCTGGATGTTGTTATCAGAAACAGATAAAGTAGTAGCTGAAAGTTCAAGCTTGGCATCATCTGGGGAAATTGAAGATCTTCTACGACTTCTTGAAGTTCGATATGAATCAGCTGATCTTTCTTTTCGTTCTACAGTCCACAAATTTGGCGCGGAATCAAAGTAATTCCTGATTTTTCGATCTTCTTTTAAACAAGATATGTAATTATTGATTGTAGACAAGCTCAGGAATTTAACGAGTCTCCAGATAATCATACTGCATTCCTTGAATTAGGCAGACGTGTTCAATCACTTGCCAATGATCCTTTGAGATCTATTGCTAAAGGAGGTTACTCAAACAATTGCTCATCAAAGCATAGAGAAGAATACGATATTGACGATGAGACAATGAGTGTTGATTTTGATGTCATGGAAACTGTCATGGATCCCGTCAATGAAATTAATTCCTCGAATATATTTAATCCTACAAACAAACCATTATTAGACAAAACTAGTTGGTGGTGCAGTTCAAGATGGCGTAGACCTTTCCTGGGTAATAATTCTCCGAATAGACGACCAAATATTAGCAGGTAATAATAATAATAATATTATTGAATAAGTCCAAGAACAATTTTATTTTCCGCCTCTACAGGGCCGCGTGGATCATTTTTGAATAATACCAGTTTGTCCATTTCAATGTCATGAGATAAAGCTATCCTTGGACGAAATTGAACGAAATTGAATGATTATATCCGCAATAGGAGAACCTATTATATCCCAAGGCATTTTATGTCCAATGTCAGATTTTAATCGAGCTGCTTCCATTTGTGCACGATAAACTTGAGATCGACAATCAGGGATCATACCAATCATAACACCTCCAGTACTTTCAGTAATATTAAACAATCTCGTAGCTGAACTCGTCTCAATCATTTTATCGGGAACTTTTCCTTTTGCATATCTATCGACTTCATTAAGCCAATTTTTAACATTGTTAAACGAATCTTGATCGGTAACATCAACCACAACAATAATTCCATGAGCTCCTCTGGAATAAGACGAGGTTATAGTTCCAAATCTTGCTTGATCTGCAGTATCCCATATTCGCAATGTCATTGTATCACAATTTTCAGCATAATAGTCATCTGCGGATTTGACGAAATAGTCCCAATCTGGATTCATTTAATTATTTCCAACCTCCGGTTTCAAAACAAAAAGTTCCAGAATTCAATTTAAAAAACGTTCCAAATCTCGCAGTTTAAACAACAAAACCAATTTAAAACAATTCCATCATAATCTACCAAAATTAATCGATATAAAAAATTACAATTACAAGAAAATTACCTACTTACAAAATCAATCGAATTTCCATTGCTCGCGTCTGTGTGCGCACACCAACAAGAATCGGTCTAACCAGACCGCGCACACAGACGCGATAGAAAAAAGGCATGCAACGAACTGCCAGTCAGAGGTGAGTGACATTCCCCCTCTGACTGGTCGAAACAAATATTATAAATATTATTATTATAAATATTATTATTATTATTATTATTATTATTATTATTATTATTATTATTATTATTATTATTATTATTATTATTATTATTATTATTATTATTATTATTATATTTATTATTATTATTATTATTATTTATTATTATTATTATTATAAATATTATTATTATTATTATTATTATTATTATTATTATTATTATTATTATTATTATTATTATTATTATTATTATTATTATTATTATTATTATTATTATATTTTTTATTATTATTATTATTATTATTATTATTATTATTATATTTATTATTATTATTATTATTGTTATTATTATTATTATTATTATTATTATTATTATTATTATTATTATTATTATTATTATTATTATTATTATATTTATTATTATTATATTTATTATTATTTATTATTTATTATCATTATTTTGTTATTTTTTTTGAGATGTTATGAATTATTTATGCTATATAGTAAAGAAGCTTTTTATTGCTCATTTTCATTTATAAGTTACTCATTATGTCAAGTAATGAATTTAGAAGCATATGATATTAATTTGCTTTTGATCTCTTTAGTGATGCAAAAAGTAAACCAAAATGGATTCCGAATTCTAATTCAGAAGCTCCCGTAGATCAAGCTCCTTTCCCCAGTTCATCAGGACGAAATATTTCAGAACAAATGCAGTATTTCCAGGTTAAAATACCATCATCAGAAAGCGAGAATCAAGGTTATATTTATGTCGACAATATTTCTATTTTATATTTAAATTTACTATCAAATGTTATTTGGTAATATCTTATTCAGTTATTCGGTGATTGAATGTATTTATGTTGGTAACTCATCTTGGTATCTTTCCGCCAGATAACCAACGAACTTTTTTATTGTACAGAAAATTTTTGTGACTGGTAAAATAATCTATATTACATTGAGATTAGATCTGAGCGTTTGACGCCACTGTGAGATATGTTGCAAAACCACTCCATTTTCAAGGTCAAGTCGCGATTATTGATTTTTAAAACTTATTATTGATTTGAAGTATAATTTTACATTTTTTTGTTTATTCGTACTATAACGCGGGCCTCTGAGATTTTCAAAATTTTATTTGGACAAAATTATAGAGTATGACGTCATCTATATTTTTCCTGACCACAACATTTTCGAATTTCTGCAAGATTTTTATGTCGAAAAATTTTAATTTTTCAGAGAAAAACCTAATTAGAAAAAGAATCGGACATTTTAAAAATTTTTCAAAATATTTCTAAACTTTATTAACCGCAACTTGTTTGAAATTTGAAAAACCCTATCGCACGTCGTGCTATTCAATTATTGAATCCTTTTTTGTTTCAATCAAATCAGCTGATCCAGAACTTTGATTTATAGTCAAACGGAACCAATTTAATTATTTCTCTACAACTATTGTGTAATTGTAGATTGCTATGCACTGTGCCAATAATATATTCTATTATATAATTACGCTCATCAATGATTCACTGACTGATTCTATAACGCTCGCTGATTGGTTGATCCTAACAATATCATAAAAAAATTCTCTCTCTCACTAATACTATCATAGAATTTTTACACGAATAACGAGTTTTGAAAAAGCGCTTTCTAAGTTTATTTTGCAAAATAAAAATTAATTCGATTTTTCTATGTAAGTATAAATTAAATTAATCGACGCAATCAAAAATAACTTGTATTTACTTTTAGGCATTCTTTACAACAATATTTATTATCACAAAGTTAAATTTAATTTCTCAAATGAATGTAAGTAAAAATTCAAATTGAAAATTCAATCTGAATCATCATGAATTTTTTTTACAGAACTTTAATTTTCATCGCTTCATATCTTCATCATTATAGTTATTCCATTATCAATCGTGTAGTTCATAGTAAGCATTGGTAAGGTAATTTGGGCAATAACATGAGTAAATCTGTGTGTGTTTGACTAAATCTGTGTGCATGAAATTTAAGGGGAACATTATGATATTTTTGTAAGTGATTTAGATTAGGATTAGAATGTTTGATTCCGTATGATTCTGATTGAGTAAATTATTTGTCAACGGGCGCCTTAGGCGCCTTGCAATTAACTACTCCCTCCGTCCGGTAATATGGTATACATTTCAACAAAAATCGTAGATTATCGTGAATATAAAAATAAATAGGATACTGTCATGACATTGTCATAGTAAATATTCATGACAATATAACCTAAAATATTTGACTTAAGTAATATCATTCTTATTTAAAAACTTACCGCTCAAACATCAGTGTTTCTTGAGGTAGATAAAATTAGTGCCGCTGCAAGACGAATATGGAAAATGTGGAAGGAAATTTGTTAAATTTAGAAAGAAGAGATTCAAAATATATCATTTAAGTAAAGGAAAACTTCGTCACGAAGGTCGACTGCTAGAAAAATATGTATGTTCTAAAAAAGCATACAATAAAGCCAAATCAAATTTCGAGTGAACTTATTAATATTAATATTTATTTTTTTAAATTTTATTTAATATTTACATTAATATTTATTAAAATGTTTCAAATAAAGGTAATATAATAAACTTGTCATGTACATTTTTTGATTTATTGTTTTTTTCGCAAATGTATACCATATTTCCGGACAACAAAAATCGCTCAAATGTATACCATATTTCCGGACGGAGGGAGTAATATATATATATATATATATATATATATATATATATATATATATATATATATATATATATATATATATATATAGTGGTGATATTCGAATTTTTTAACAACCGGTACGCATGGAAAAAAATCTATTATAGATTATATTTACTTCATAATAGTTATTTATTTACATATTTACATAAGAAATACATATATTATATATAATAGTATAAAAAATAGTATATAAAATTAATTAAATAATTTCCAAATTAAATTTTGGTTTTGGGAAGGCAAATTAGGTGCGGCTGCTTTGACACGTTTGTCACTTGCCATATGATGCCCTTCTCGCAACCATAATTTAACATATGGTGTTGCATCAAAATCCTCAATCGATTTTCCCATTAAATTTATTGTCATTAAATGACTTGTTGTTTCAATTAACAACGAATTTCTCTTATCATAAATGATATTGTTCATTGTGCTGAGTCCTCTTTCAGCTTCTGCGGAATTAACAGCAATTACATTTAAAATTCTTTTTGCTCTCAAAATAGTATTAATATTTTTAGATTTTCTATCTCGCACATCAACAAAATCTCGAAAATCATTTACTGGAATGATGTATTTGATTATTTTATTTAACTGCTCTAACCTATTTTCACCTTCAATCCATGGTGCTTCAAAAATATCACCCGGCCATGTTTCTGGATTTAATAAATTAAAGCAATTTAAGAGATTATTATAGTTTTCATTTTTATCGTCTAATAGCAAACGCGTTTTCATATGTTTTTCTAAACAATCAAAAAATTTATCTCTCGAAACAACAATTGATGTTTTTTTTCTATTAATTTCAAATGGAATATTGTATTTTTTCGTTTTAATAATATCATCTGCTTCTTTTTCATATGTTCCTTTATTTAATTTTAAATGTTGGAATAGATTAATCGTTCGCCTTATCAATCTATCAGCTCTAATTAATGAAATATCTCTTTCTTGTAAAGCTGTAGACAGTACAGAAATTTCTTCTAATATGTCGTTTATTAAACCTAAATCTTTTAAAAAGTTTTCATTTTTGAAATATGACATTATTCCAATTTCTTTATTTTGACTAAAGTGAATATATAAGGCCTGATATGATTTCCAAACTGCTTTGGCGGTCCTAGCGCTACAGGCTGCCCATCGAGGACCAAATATTCTACCTATTTTGTGTACTTCAGTGCCAAGTTCTTTAGAAACATTATTTAATTCTCGTTGATGTTTATTTGAAGTATGATAATACGAATAAAGTTTATCGAGAAAATATCTAAAGTTATTTACTTCATTTACTTCTTTGATAACATCATCTAGAGTTAACTGAATACGATGAGCTAAACAGTGACAGATGCTAATACCTGGAAAATGTTCTAAAATTCTTGCAGAAACTCCAGCCTTTTTTCCTAACATTACACTAGCACCGTCTGAGCAAAATCCAATAAGATTTTCATGTAAATATTTTTCATTAAAACCATGTTTTTCAAGAACTGATATTAAGGTTTTAAAAATTATTTCTGATGTTGTTCCATCTAATTCGACAAGATCAATAAAAACTGTTACACTATCATCGGAATCTTGAATTTCAGATTTCAAATAAACTACTAAAACGCTTTTGTGTGAAACAGTTGAGGCTTCATCAATAATAATTGAAATTTTACAACCTGTATTTATCAGTTTTCCAAAACTAATTCTTCTTATTTCTGTAGATATAAGCTTTGCGACAAGTGGAACTATAAATCTGGAATGTAATGAAAATCCAAAATCTACATTATTTTTTTTCTGTAAATCAATTAATTTTTTAAAATCACTGAATGGGTAATTGTTTTTAATTATGAAATAGATAGTATTAAAAATGTTTACTGTGCTGTTTAAATACTTTTCATTAGCCACATCGAAAGATTTGGAAATTATATTTGTTTCACCAATTTTTATTATTTCCCCAGCTTTTTTATGTGAAGCTGATTCATTGTGTTCCTTCAATTTTTTTCTCATTGATGATTGTAAATTTTCTTTGTTCGAGCCATGAGCTTTGACAGAGCATGATTTCCACTCCACAGAAATGTGTAAATGTTTAGCAGTTTCTAAATTTAACGATTCTACTTTCGAACACCACTGACATCCCACATTTTCATCGCTAACAACAATAAGCCACTCGTATTTAGTTTTAAAATAATTTAGTTGTTTATCATTCCAAAAATGTAATAACGCAGCATCACGAGACGTTCCAGCTTTTTCCGATTGGTGTTGAACTTCAGAAGTATCATTTTTTCTTTTACCTGTTTTGTTTGATTAGAATTAGTAATATTCTCAGCTTGCTGTTCAGGGTTTTTGGTTATTTTTATAGATTTGCTAAAAAAGTCATCCAAATTACCTTGCCTTTTCATTCTTAGGTTGAAACAAAGAAAATATTTAATAATTAATTAATAATTAATTAGAAATTTAAATCAATTTAAAATCTTCATACTTGCACGTTAAAACTGAATTTAATAGAGATTAAAAGTAAGGGATAACCATTCACCATAAAAAATATTTATACTACTAAACTTTTTATTTAGAGTAAATATATCAAAATAAAAATGTATTCAAAAAGGGAAATTCCCTTTTTATTAAAAGAAAAATATTTTTTTTTACAGAATTTTCCGTTAACCCTTTCAAGCTTAGTGGTTACGCGGTGAAACCACCTATTAAAATGCAACTTTACACATGCTCAGTAGGAATTTTTCAATTCCATAAATTTTGTTCTATAATTCAATGCCATCTCTTGGATTGTAGTGGAAATTAAAAGTACTAAAATTCAAATTAGACAGTTTTAAGTAGATTTTTTTTACTAAAACCGAAAAAAATTTTAAATCCCAAATTTTTATTTTATTGTAAGATTTTTTGTATTTGATCGATGATGGCAGGTAAATATTTATATTTTTTTAGTAATTTAGAATGTTTTTATCAATACTTTTACTTTTACATACTTTTACTTAAAAACATACTTTTTTTTTAATATACAACAACCGGTACGGAAAATTTTAAATATGTTAACAACCGGTACGAGCGTACCGCCCCGTACCGGCTGAATATCACCACTGTAATATATATATATATATATATATATATATATATATATATATATATATATATATATATATATATATATATATATATATATATATATATATATATATATATATATATATATATATAGTATATATATATATATATATATATATATATATATATATATATATATATATATATATATATATATATATATATATATATATATATATACAACATAGTTGATAACAATATTAATCTCAGTAGAAATCTGAATGTCATTTGCAGTAACATTGATGTAATGTTACAAAACACAATTATTCATCATATTTTAAGATCTCTGAAATTATTTTCTCAATTGCTCTTGATTCATATAATTGTAATTTTTTTATATAACGAATTTTTGCTGAACTCTTTTCTGTTTCTTTTAAAAATTACTATCGTTTCCAGGATCTAATGTCACTGATGCTGCAAAAAAATCCGCGAAAAATAATTTAAAAAGATTGCAAGACGCTATTAAAGAATTAACAGGAGAAAACTTTGACCACAGACGATCATTAATTGCGGAATCGGGGCTAGATTTATCAAATAGAACAAATTTGTCATTAGCTAGACACAATATTCATGGTAGGTGGTGGTGATTCAGTATTGGTTTGTTTGCTTGCAATTTCAATGGTCATGTTTTAATGAAGAATTTTTTTGGTTTCTGTTATTCTTTATTCTAGGAACGGATAGTCAGCAACATAACCAACAAGAAATGCGTGATATTAGAAAAAGATTGATTAAATGCGTTGATAAGCTACGAAATTCCTCCGGTACTAATCATGACGCTAATTTAGCAATTTTTGATTCGTCGAATTTCTCAATCGTTCGAGATTCCGATTCGACCACTGATGGGAATGAGTCCCCGGACACAGTGGCTCGAAGATCTAGGTGAACTCTGATACGCATTCTGTAATTATTATATTATATAAATTTCAGGTCAACTTCACCTTAAATTTTAGAACTTTATCAGCATTCCTTCAATATCAATATTGTTATTTTTTTTTACAAAAATATATATATATATAATTTGAATGATCTATTTGCTGATTTACAGAGTATTTACAGAGGTTTCATTTTCGATCTCAATTTTCGATTCTTGATTGGAGTGGAGTAACTGAGTTAGATTATGAATGTTTCGGATATGTTGTATTGCATATCAAATGTTGAAAAATGTATGAAACTTTCCAGTGTAGCAAATAAATTTTTATTTACTATGTTATTGTTATTATTATTATTATTATTATTATTATTATTATTATTATTATTATTATTATTATTATTATTATTATTATTATTATTATTATTATTATTATTATTATTATTATTATTAATATTATTATTATTATTATTATAATTATAATTATTATTATTATTATTATTATAATTATTATTATTATAATTATTATTAGTTATTATTATTATTATTATTATTATTATTATTATTATTATTGTTTATTTATCATTTATTATTATTTATTAATATCAAGTTTTATTAAATTATTTTTATTTTATTTATAATTATTAATATTATTTATTTATCATGATTATTATTATTATCATTTATTATTTATTTTTTATTATTAATATTATTCATTATTATTTATTTATCATTTGTTATATATAAATTTTTATTATTATTATTTTTTATTATTACCATATTTTTACGCTTATAGGAAGCACCTGATTACGAGATGCAGGTTACAGGGCTTTCAGTAAAAGATTAAACGTTCTTTGGGAAAATGTCTAACGCTATTTACAGAAAAATAATGTATAATTTAATAAATTATCCAGGTTTCTGTTAAAATTCCTCATAGAAGGTGATTGTCCTTGAGCTATGGTCACAGCAATTTTTCGGTTTGTCTGCGGTCTTGATGAAATTGTTTTAATTCACACAACAATTCGAAAATTTTGTGCGTTGATGGGGACTTCCTTTTTATCACTAACTTGGGAATTTTCACTCCGTGCATAGTGTCTTCCACCACAATCGACCAGAAGAGATTTCCATATACAGCTTCAGTAAATCCATAGTCTAGAATACCATCTTAAATGTGGAGGTTTTTCAAGTTAACACTCAAAATTTTAACGGTTTATGTTCTTTGCCAGGTGCCTGAAATATTTTTTAATACATATATTATTTAATACGTCCTTTAAAGTTGACTATCCTCATCATTCTCATTCAAATCCCCAATCTCACACAGCTATGTGTTAGCATTCAAACTCTTTGTTTGCGGCTTCATACAAATTCATCTCATTGATATCACCGTTATTATAATAACAGTTTTTATATACAAATTGAACTGTTATTTTCCTCGTGATTGTTTAATTATGTATCGTATTCACGCTCTAAAGATGCTTTAGACTTCAACCATCTATTTGAAACGAGAATCAGTATATCTGCTTTGTTTTTGACTGATTTCACTATTTGTACATAAATGGAAATTATGTGATTTTCGGTGCTCTTCTATTATTAACAAGCGACGTCTAATTAGAGTCTCTGAAACCTCGCCTTCTTTGTTAAGAACTGTTCGCAGCCAGTCTACCACAGTGGCTGAGTCACCATCAGTTCGATTGGATTACTAAGTTTACGCCTTAAAGAACTGCATCAAGCTCAGCGACTTTTATATGTGAATGGTCATCACATTTTCTGAGTTAAATTGCATCCTCCACAACGTGACCATTTATCACTGATACAACCCCCAGGGCAATACTGCTAGTATCTCACCATAACGTACAGTGCTTCTTGATGTTTACATACCAGCTCCCTTTGACTGGATCGTCCAGTTCAATGAGACTTATTGCTTCAGTCAATCTTGATTCGCACTCTACTCCGAACAGATCGTCCCAATTTGTACCATTGCCAATTCTCTTGATAAAACTATAAGCCACTCTAAGCCACCTCACGACCGTATAATGCTCGATAAACTTTCCACGGATGGAAAACAATTTACGCTGAGTAACTTTACCTTTAATTGAGTCAACTGCATTTCCTCTATATCATAACAGGTTACCACGACCATTGCGTTCAATTTTAAGACCGATAACTCTTGTATCAACTATCGATTCCACTGGCTTTGTTAACAAATTCGCTACCTCATAAATACTGACCAAACACGTGTTAACAACTATGTTAAAAGCACAACTAAGACTAAATCAAGTCTTGTGAAAAGGTATGTCTTCTTTTTGTAGCAAATCTTTTGGAATTCCTAAATATCTTTGCTCACATGTAACTGCAAATAATCATTTTTTAAATCAAGCATCAATAACTGTTCTCCATCTGTATCCATTACATTTCAAGGGTGGTAACAAATCCGTTGGTGGACACATACAACCTATATGCTTTTGAATTATTAAGGAAGTTTAATTTCTGTTTGTAATAACAAATATTTAGGTAAATGTCGATGTTTTTTAAAAATATTTATATACTTTATAGGCAATGAATCGAAAAAGAATTTGTACTTCCAAAACCTTTTAGAAGAAGGACTGAAAAATAAACTTTCCGACCCTGACTTTGATAAGGACGAGTTGGCCCAGGTGATTAGTTCAGTGGACGTCATTTGTCCTGCCAAGATTTAGACAAAATCCTTGGAATACTAATCCACTGGTTTCTGCACAGACAATGAATGCGAAACGGTTCGTCGTGATTTTACTGTCATAAACAAATGTAGGAGTCCTGGATGGTATCAGGTTGGATAACATCCATCGAGATAAAATATTAGATTTTTCTAATTTTTCTCAGGCAAACAAAAACATCCAAAAATAAAATTATAGTAAATATGGAGTAAAGTTAAATTTCCTTTCCGAGTTTTGTGATCAAAAATTTCTTGCTTCAAATTATTATTTTCCAGTTCTGTTGATATTGGTTTCATTGGTGTCGTTGAAATGAGTTCGAATACTTCTTTTCTTGGATTAAATACTTTTCTTGCATATTTTTCTTGTTAGGTGTGGTTTTCTTGAATTTTGGTTTCGTAAAGAGTTTTCGTTTTCTTGAGGTTAAGACTGTTTGACAGTTTTGGCTGTTTAGAAGTGTTGATTTTTTTGCGTTTGAGAGTTTTTCATTTTGAAATAATTTACTATCAAATTAATTTCTAACTTAGTCGATGATAATAAATCAATTCTATCCGGGAAGTAGAAGGAGAAAAGGACGAATCAGTTGCAAGGTTGACGCCTCTAGGATGGACATGTTTGGGTAAGATCAACAGAAATCAAGTTCCAAGATATTCGATTTTGGTACAGAGCTATTTTTCGAAAACGGAAAAGTTAAATGACGAGTCGCGGCAATTTTGGGAAATTGAGGAAAGTCAATAGGACAGAAATGAGTTATCTAATGAAATGCCAAAAACTTGAAACGAACTGGAACAGTAATCAATCAATTCTGGAGAAACTAAAAAATCCGTTAATTTCATTACTTACACACAAAATATCAAATGAAAAATGAATACATAGAAAAGCAAGCTGAGACTTCTCGTGCTGGTCAGAACATTTTTATCCGGAATCGATTCCGATTCCCCAATGACATTCAAGGGCAATAGAGTGTCTTTTAATAAATTATGCGAGGAAAACCTGAAACAATTTCCAGTCACATTGCTATTTTCCTAGAAAT
>CAUHTR010008106.1:169598-196531 GCA_959609185.1 Schmidtea polychroa
TCTAAACTATTTGTCTTTTTCACATTTATTGTTTTTTGTCTATTTAACACAAATTTTCAGCACTACGTTTTGATGTATTATTTTAATAACACTTAAAATGCTTATTGCTGAATATTAATGCAATTTAAGAACAAAAATGAAGATAAATGACATTATCATCTACACGTTAATTAATTTCCAATAAGTTTTAAATGTTTGAAATATTTCTTTCATTATTAATTAAATTAGAACAGTGAATTTATTTCCTCAAAAATAATAACTTATTGCTCGGAAAATAATTCCTTGTAAATCGCATGCACGTTGGACCATATCTTCGTATGAGAGAGAAAAATGTTTTTTATATTAATATTTGAATTCGTATATAATATATTTTTTAAATTAATTTTTAAACTTGCATATTTATTAAAAACAAACAGTTTTTTGCGACTAACTATTTTAATAAGTTTGAAATTGGTTCCTGTATCGTTTTCTGTTTCTCAATTTTGATTTAACCTAATACAAGGTTATTGTTATTATTGTTGATTTATCATATATTTCCAGCCGATAGCTGCTGGAAGTGGAATTCCACAAATCAAATGTTTCCTGAATGGAATAAATGTTCCGAAAGTAAATCGATTCACCACTTTAATAACAAAAGGTATTGGAGTTGTGTTGAGTGTATCGGGAGGTTTGGCAGTCGGTAAAGAAGGACCAATGATTCATACGGGCTCAGCCATTGCAGCTGGGTTGTCACAAGGCAGATTAACGTTTTGCAAGCTCAGTTCTAGTTTTTTTAGAGTTTTTCGAAGTGATCAAGAAAAAAGAGATTTTGTCAGTGCTGGTGCTGCCGCTGGGGTCGCTGCGGCTTTCGGAGCTCCAGTTGGTGGACTGCTTTTCAGTTTGGAAGAGGGTGCCAGTTTTGTAAATCAGCGTTTGACATGGAAAATTGTAAAATTTCGTTGTTAATTATAGTAATATATTTGATAATTTTATTTTTAGTTATTTAGTTCTATGGTGTCTTTTGCCACTTTGGCATTTTTCAAAGCCGTTAAGGATAAAAATCCAACCAAATTTAATGAAGGTGGACTGATTAGTTTTGGATCAATGGAGGTAAGTCGATTTGCGTTTACACAACATTTATATTTGTGAAGCTTTGTTAATAAAGTCATTGGATACGAAAAATTAATGTGCAAAATGCTGTGAAAACTTGTATTTTTAATGTTTTTAATAGTCTGGAGTCAAATTGATGATATGTGGATTGTTGTTGTTTTCAAATGGATTGAATAGCTAAATAATTTTGTTTTTTTTAATTTATTTGTTTAGTAAAATTAAAATTATAAAATATTAAAATAAATTTTTAAATATACTTAGGAATATTTTAAATGAAAAATAATTAATTATTTAAATTAAAGAAATAATTAATTAAAGTTTTTATAATTAATAATTGTCTTATTGGTTTATTTAACCCATGTTATCTATAGCTTTTTATCCAACCTGATGGTGACAGGGAAACCGTAGAAATATATCGTGAAACGTATTTTTGAATGTCGCTTTCTAATAATTAGATTATTGCTTTGCTTATTTAATTATTCATTTATATATAGCATTGCTTCATATCCTGAATGACTGTTAAGTTACAAGTTTACATTCTTAACTAGATACTATTAATAGTTCGGAGTAAATGATTTAATAGTTACTATATTATTCAATCTGAAAATGATATTTCTCCATTTTCATTCTGACTAAAGGACAAAAATTAAATTTTTGCAACACAAATTTTCAGTTTTCTTTTTAATATTATTGATATTTTGTCAGAATTAAAATGAATGAACAAGAAAAAAGAAAACATATCAAAAAAGAAATAATCTTTCTCCCTCATTAAAAAATATTGGCACTTGTTAAAGACTTTTATCGCTGTACCCAACTTCTAGGTATTAAAAATCTTCG
This sequence comes from Schmidtea polychroa, assembly GCA_959609185.1. Classification (NCBI taxonomy): domain Eukaryota; kingdom Metazoa; phylum Platyhelminthes; order Tricladida; family Dugesiidae; genus Schmidtea; species Schmidtea polychroa. Next base: position 171,525 of record CAUHTR010008106.1, read on the forward strand.
CTTGCTCTTGACGTCATAAAACTCAATGAAGTTTAACCGTCGCTCGTCTTTCATTATGAAGTAGAATATGTTCAAGTTTCTAAATTTACTCCAAATCTTTGCGAAATATCTATTTAGGCTCCGCGGAACATAGTTTGGGAAACCCTGGCTTAAGTAATACAGAAATTACATTTAATGCTATTTATAATAAATCATTGGTAAATATAAATAATATAAACGCAATAATATAAACAAATTCTTACCTTTTTTCGTAGATAAATTTTCTTTATTTTATCTTGAATTACCAGAGAATCAACATGACAAAATGAATTTTCGTTTACTAAATATTATTGTAAACTTTTCATACGCAAATACACAATTTCTTTTTTGAATAAAACTATTTGGAATTTGACATTAATTTGAATTTCTGTTGAAAATTCAACGCAATGAACAAAAATAAATTCAAATTAGTCCTAATCATTATGATTAATTAGTTAATGTGTGCCTGTGGTGAACTTGTCCACACAATTAGCAACAAGTCTGCGCCTTATTTTAACTTATATCAGTAAGTATGGCGTTTTACAATATATAAATATTTTATAGAACTGCCAACTTAGCAAAAAGTCACACGACGTACTATGTACACCATATCAATATTTGGTATAGATAACAGTTGACGTATAAGTACCCTATTCCAGCGAAATTGGATAATTGAGTAAAAGTAAAGTTGATAAAATCACTGCCGAAAACTTGTGTTACATAGGAAAAAATTGATCTATAGTAGTGTTAATACAATTACGTCGAAATATTACTTATTGCGTATAATAATAGTTTTATGCATATGTTGTTTGTAGAATACAGCTGTAGTGTTGGGACAGCTGTGGTGAATGTTGAATATGTAATATACGTGGAGAAATTACTATATTAAGACCTTATCATTAATTCTTTATAAACGACTTTCCAACTAGTTACTAAAGTTTCATGGTAGATCTTATGGGGTAAAGTTAGGCATAGTTTTTTCAATTTACAAACTTTATTAAACTAACAAATATTACTTATTCATCTAGGTCGGCAATGTTCATGCGGATTTCTCCAGTGTACGTGTTATAACACACATTATATAACAATTGATAAACGAGATCAGAACACAAATCAACCATTGCGTGGGATTTATTAGCAAACTTACTATTATTTTATAAATTAGACATTATTTCAATTTTATACTGTATAGAGCCTGTTAGAGCCTTTTGGAGGCCCAGGTCTGACATTATATGTGGTCCCCTATATAATGAAAAATATACAAAAAATGAAATTTTTACTGATAAAAAATTTATTTCAAAAGTAAAAAAATATATTCCGAATATCAAAGTATAAATAACCTATTTTACCTTAGAAAAAAAAATTTTTGCCCTACGTAAAAGTGCGAAATACATTTTTTGATCGTTTGGTGTAGTATCAAATAGTGTTATTTGGGGCCCCCTAAATTAAGAGGCCCATGCCAAAGGACCCTCATGTCCCCCCTCTTCCGGGGCCTGGTTATGATTATGTTATGTTTCAAAAAATTTTAACCCTCAAAATAAGTAATACCGATACATTTGATTCAGCAATATATTTAGATTCATGATATTCAGAACTTAATGTGGTAAAATTTGCTGCTATTTTAATCCAATAATCCTACATATACCACCATGAAGTTCTCCAGTGTTACCATAAATTTTTTGTGATTTAGTTGTATTGGGACATTTTATTTCCCTGTTCCCTGTATTATTTAATTAACCCTGATAATTAATTTATATGAATGCCTGCATGTTCGATTGATTATTTGGGTCCTCGGATTATGCCATTGCTAATTATCACTTCAAATGATGCATATATTGTATTATATATAATGTCTCCTTTCCATTTCTAACACTTTTACGTATTTTTATTTAACCTAACAACATTTATAAAAATAAATTTAAGAATAATTTTATTTATCAATTAGTTATTTTTCAAAATTTAATATTTATTAATTTTTTAAAAATAAAATATCTGAAGTTAGACATGTGAAAATAGTCATTAAAAATGCTTTTACTTCCAATTGTTTTGTTTTGCAGACAAATTACTGTTTTAAAAAATGTTATTTTTGTACAAATTAATTTGAAATTTATTTTTTGTATTAATTATTTCAATTTCCTTTATCTTCATTTCTTTTCAGATTATTTATTAATCTTTTGTTTTATATTTAATACTAATTTTAATATTGATCTGTTAACTGAAAGGAAAAGAAGAAAAAGTAAATAAAAAGTGGAAATATACCAATTATGAAAGAAGCAAATAAAATATATAATTAATTCAAATTATATTTAGTTCTTAAGTTCCTATCAAATTGTTGATATTCCTATATTTATCGTGCAAGGAGTTATTGGAGGTTTACTTGGAGCCCTATTTATCAAGGTTAATATAACTTTGACAAAGTTTCGGAAACAGTAAGATTTTTGAATATTAATAATAATAATAATAATAATAATAATAATAATAATAATAATAATAATAATAATAATAATAATAAATAACATAGAAATGTTAACAAAAAAGTTACCAAAGTGTTGGAAGCGATGCTAATTGCAGCTTTAACGGCTTCTGTAGGATTTACTTTTATCTCATTTCAAAGCGACTGTTGGCCTCTCAATGCAAAAACCATGGAAAATTCTCTTCAAGTTATATTTAATTTCATTCTCAAATATTAATGAAATTTTGAATGGATAGATGTTCTGTAGCGCTAGCGAATATACATCTTCGTCAGAATTGTTTTTCCAGACTCCAGAAAAAACTGTCCGATCACTTCTTCATTCAGAAACGTTTAGTGTCACAAGTCTAGTGATATTTGTTCCACTTTATTTCATTTTAGCTTGTGTCACATATGGATTGTGGGTGCCATCCGGCTTGTTTATTCCTTCCTTGCTTATTGGTGCAGCTTGGGGACGATTAATTGGTAAGGTTCACATTGTTCAAATTTATCCCATTATATTTCATAAATTTGTTTGAATAACTCAAAATTACGATTTTAGATGGGTTTTAATCAATATAGTTTTTATTTCACATTTCTAGGTAATTCAGTTTAATTTCAACAAAATGTCTTAAGTGTTTTAGTGTTCTCGCTAGTCTGTAAGTTTATATATTGTTAATAGCTGTTTTTTGCAAAAAATAATCTGCCGCTGATTATTTTTATAATTGACACGTTGAGTGCTCCAATACTGCCCAGAGCCAAATATCTTTGTGAAGTTCGATATAACATGCATGTAATTGAGAAGCGAGATTTGTTGTGAATGAATAAAATAATGCGTAAGACAAACCCAATATCATACGAATTGAATGTCTTCAGTATGTAACTATTTCAAATTGAGTCATTCAAATTTCGTACATTTATATATATATATATATATATATATATATATATATATATATATATATATATATATTATATATATATATATATATATATAATATATATATATTATATATATATATATATATATATATATATATATTCGTGTTGGGTTTAAGATCCGTATTGGTAGGATATCAAACCGATTAATTGAATATCACAAAGGACAAAGTCAATGATATATTAAAGGCTACTGGCATTGGTTTTGTTCCTGATTAGTTCGAATGGTCAAATTTGATCAGAGAGAATAAAATGACAAGTTAAAGTTTTTTTAATCATTACAAGCTCAATTTTTTTGCCAAATCTTTAGGTGAAATTTTATTAACTTTTATTAAATCTGAATTGTGTCCAATTGTTTATTTTGTCATCTATTTTATTAATGCTTTCTTACGTGTATTTGTTTTAGGTTTATTATTGTATAAAGCCAACAGTGATCTTTTTCCTGATCCAGGAAAATTTGCCCTGATCGGTGCTGCTGCCAGTTTAGGTGGAATAGTGCGAATGACTGTCAGTTTAACTGTTATTCTTATGGAGGCTACTGGAAATATTATAGTGGGGTTACCGTTGATTTTGACATTAGTCATCGCTAAATATGTTGGAGATGCTTTCAATGAAGGTATTTATGACAGTCACATAGACCTTGGTGGTTTTGCTCTATTGCCATGGGAACCCGAAGAATTATCTGTTACTAAAAAAGCATATGATGTGATGTCTAGTCCAGTGGTTCATCTGGATCCAGTTATGAGAGTAGTAGACCTCGTAGAACGAATTAAGGGCAATGGCCATCATGCATATCCAATAACTGATGGTGAAATCGACCTTGAAAACCACAGATTCGGAACTCTATATGGGATTATTTCGTCAAGAGATATTGCATTATTACTCGATAAAAGGGTCTTTAGTGGCCATGAGTTGGATATGAAACATGAAATTACTATTGAAGATTATGATTCAGCTTATCCAAGATATATACCATTAAAAGTAAATTTAATAATCTCAATATATCAAATAAAACTTATTTCAGGATGTTATTACCTTTTTGACAGATTCCGATTATCAGGAAATTATTGACCTACGACCCTATATGAACCATGCACCTTACAGAGTGCAAGAAGTAAGTTTCTTAACAAATAAAATGAAATACTAAATTATACTTTAGATGATGACTTTAGATAGAGTGTTTCACTTGTTTAGACTACTGGGCCTGAGACATTTGCCGGTGGTTGACAACGCCAACCAGGTAATTCTTTTTATTTTTCTCAGTTATTTTTATTTTATTTATTGATTCACACATATTTGAAAAAGTTTTCTTTTAACCTTTTCACTTTTAATTTTTTCAATTTTGTTTACATTCAATTTTTCAGACTGTATATGAGGAAGCAAGACTTTACTCCCTCCCCCGTCAATTACCCCCTGCCATTAGCCCCTCATCATTGTTAAATAAAGTTCATAAAATTAAAATACAAAACAAATATTTAGCCACACTACGTATAATACAAAAAAACATTACAGTTGAATGTTATGTGCTATATTATTAAATCGCAAGTAATCAAACTGATATTTATTAGCAAAATCACTAACAATGTTCTTAATCTGAGCATTGAAGTCACGATATTTCTTGATAATAATAATAATAATAATAATAATAATAATAATAATAATAATAATAATAAAAATAATAATAATAATAAAAATAATAATAATAATAATAATAATAATAATAATAATAAGAGTGATCAGTACCCTTGCGACCAATATCCATAGGGGGCAAAATATTTTGTCGGATAAACACGGGCTATACTTATAAAATAATAATATTTTAATTTAAGCACCGTGAATCACCCCGCAGCCAATCGTCATCGTTTTGTAGTGCTACGTTATCAATATCATCAATCAATATTTTTTGTTGGGGGGGGGGGGTAGTAATGTCCTAGACCCATATATGAATGTGTTGATCTTTGGTTTGAAAGGAATGAGATAAACGAAACTTGAAAAGCAGTACCTAAAATTCATGTGAAATATAATAGAAATATTGAAATTAATACAAAACAAATTGAAAATATAAAGAGGACAATGATGAATAACAATATCAAGTACTTGCTGCAGATTATGTTTCAAAGAGAATTTTCAACTATAAAGAAATTCTTTTCAATCTGATCAAAACAGTATTCACTATCATAAATAAAGTCAAATCAGTATCTGTATTTGATGATGAGAATTGCTCAGATCGGAAAAGGTTGCTTCAAAAATATGCTTAGACTAAAGCTAATCTTATTGTAATACTTAATGAGATTAATACAAACACTTATAAAAGAACTCAAGGCATTTTTCAGAATTCTTTCTCAAATATTTACATACCTGACATAAAAAGGAGAGGAATTATTAAAGACATTTTCTTTTCGTTATATGGGAAAACATTTTATATGTTTGGACAAAAATTAATCTTTCTCGGAAATTTAAAAATCAGAAAAATAACATCATTTTCAATGACAATTTTCAAACTAATTCTAGTGGTGACAATTTTTTGCAAATTCTAATCTTTGAAGATGATAGTTATCCACAAATGGAAAATGAGCCCACTTTTGGGAAATGACTGATAAATGGAGTAAAGGAGAATCAAAGGAAAAATAAAGAGAAATAAAGTTATCGGTGTAGAAATTGATCGAAAAATACTTTTTGTTGGAGTTGTGTAGGTAAGTGTACAGAAAACTGTGCAAAACTATTAAAAAAATTAAAATTTACAATATTTAAATAGGTAAATTGAAGTGCAAAATAATTCAATTAAAAATGGAAAAGATTAAAAAGTCAATATTTTTTCGGGGGAAACAGGTATGAGGGATGAAAAGATGACAACGAATATGATAATTTCAAATCGATAGGGTAGCAGTTCATAAAATAAGTTAATTGATACAAACCAATTTATTTAATTAAAACTAAAATCCCCAAGTTTGATATGCACGGTAGCTGTTTGTCAAGCTAAAGTAAAATAATTAAATTTCATTAGATTTTTTCCAATTTCTCTTTGACGAATAACTTAATTTGTGAATAACTTCCGAGGATAAGGCTCTATTAAAGAATATTTAGTTGTCACAACGGTCAAAAATGAGAAAGCATCCAAACGATTAAATGAAAGCAAAAAAAATACAGTAGTCAAAGAGAAATTTTCTTTAGAAGCTAAATCAGATTCGTTAAACTTGATGTGGTTTCCCCTAAGGTCACATGCCCCTAGTATCAAGCAAAAAAGGTTTTATTATATCAGTAGAAATTGTAACAAATGTGATTTTCGAACACACATAAAATTTATTGTGATTGAGAACACGAAGAGTTAGATCATAAATTCTGTTCTAATAATACTTATAATATAATACTAATAATATAATACTTCATTGTTATTACAAGCCTGCATTTCTTCTTTAATATTCAATTTCTTTAATATTCAATATTAAGCTGTAGTTCAGTAATAACCAATATTTTTCCAAGCTATGTATACTCTTATATCCATTATTTTTTTAAAAAAATTTGATTTACTTGAAAATATTGATTATAATTTTTAAGAATATTCAGATTGTTGAAATTCTTATTTTTATTCATAATTATTACTTTCAAATATTCAAAAGATGTTTCCAAAATTTATTTTCAAAAGAAACTCCTGACTAAAACGTAGAGAATTAAAATTATGTATTTTCATATTATGAGCGATTTCAACATACAACGATCATGGAAATATTATTTAATATATAATATTATAAATTTAGCATACATATTCAAATTAACGATAAATATATTGTTAGATTTAAACAGTGATGGGATTCCGCCGTTACGCACCGGTACGCCCGTACTGGTTCTTAATAAGTTCTAGTAAGTGCATAAGGATTTTTCATTTTACAAATCAATACAAATTTTGAAAGCATACCGGTTCCAAAGAAAATTAAATCCCATCACTGGATTTATCTCATGAGGAATTTAAAAAATAAACATCAGTTTTGAAATATTTCCAAATTTTTGTAGCTACACGAAATTAATTAATTTTAATATGAAAAAAATTAATAAATTTCGGGAGAAACGATGGAAGTAAATGATTACTGCTAAAATAAACAAATAACAACAATGATGTTTAAGACACATAAAATATATTAATTAATTCAAATTCTTTTATAATCATAAATCATTGCAATCGGATTGACCAAAATCGTTCTTAGACAATAAAAAATGAAAAACATCAATAATTTGTTTTATGAAAAACCCGAGAATCTACAATAGTTAACTACTAGGGAAAATTTAACCATATAAAATAGGAAATATTTTAATTACATTACCGTTTCGGTCAAAGAAAGAGAGGCACAAACTTTTAAGAAATGATTAATATTATATTGAAATGTTATATTATATTGAAATTTCATTTACCTATCTGATTAAATAAAAATGTGTCCTACATTCGAGAAGTGTTACCAATTGGGCAGAGAAAGTACAAGATTGTGAGTTGTTTATCACTTTGAATATATGTTGTAAAAGAATATTATGTAAATAAAGTACTTAATTATCATGTTACATTTGATTTTTATTTCAAAATTTCAATTAACATGCTGATTAATATTTGTAGTTAAGAGGTATTATTACGAGGAAGGATATTCGAAGATTCAGATTCGAGCCGAAAAATGGTAAAATTATAGTCGAAGAACTCTTTTTTTCCAAACACATAGATCCAAATTCAGCATGAAATCTTTCCTAATTATTGTTCACAAGCATAATCCAGATTGAAGAATTAAAAATATCACTGACTTTTTATTTATTTTGATTTTTTATACAGGAAATATGATTATTATTTGTAATTTTTTTATCCACAATAAAATACTTTTCTACCTTTTGAACTTAATAATACAAAATTTCCTTATAAAATGTTATTCTCATGAAATTATGCCGAATTTTAAATGATAATAGAATCACATTTGTTGGAGGATCTCGTGTTCAGGTGGCTATCATAATTTCATAATTATTACTTTATATTCATAATTTTGTGTTTTCTACTTATTTTATTCGCTAAATTCTTTTCAGTAATGATTTTAGAAAATGTTGTTTTGTTTTTTCAAAAGGTTATACCTTTTCCAAATTCAATCTACAATAAACAAAAGAATCTATGTACTGTTCGATGTATACACATATTAGTGGCATACAGTGAGAATTACGGAGCGATTGTCAAATATTTCCAATTCTATTCATATCTACCAAAATGAAAATTGAACATGCAATTTCGAGTTGATTTCGAATTAGTGTATTTTCTTTACAGCCATAAAATGTCACGCGAGTGTGAAGTATCAGTTTTCAACTTATAGAAAATTTGATTTGAAAAGGACGCATCTTAAAATATTAGTTTAAATAATTTTTATTTTCCAAATTTTATACCGGATTTTTACAGATTTATTAATAGAAACTTAGTCAATTATTATATTATGTAATGATGGCGTCATGTTTCAAAAGACATTATGTAATCATTAAACTCGTATGACAAATAACTCACTTTGATCTTCATTCGTGAAAACAATTGTGGCCCAAAGTGAATTCAGTATATATTTTTATAATGGAGGATTAAGTCTCATAATCTATGATTAATTATCCAAATTAGATGTGTAAATACGATAGAAAGGTTTAAACATTGGGCTTTTATGGTATTGCATTTTAGTAACAATAAGATGAACTAATATTTTAGTTAAAGCCGAAAATTTCTGTAGCTTAGTATTAAATTTTTCATCATTTTTTCAGAATGAAAATAAATGAAATAACATCAAAAAAAGCTAACAGGTCAAAGTTGACCAAAAAAATAAAAATTTTTACTAATAATGAACAATTGTAACAAATAAAAATATCTATGGGAAAGACAGTACTATGTATTTATTTTGATATAATTTACAACATTTTCATCACAGCTGCGTCGTTATTCTTTCAATTTTTACTGATTTGTAGCAAGGTTTCTGATGAGACGTTGAAGCACCACTTCGCATGACCTAATAAAAATATTTAATTTTCATGATTTTTACACAAAATTTTCTACATTAATTTTAATCGTTACAGATTATTAAACAATTCAATAAGATTCAACTATTAATTTTATTAAATACCGCTTTTAACCGGATGCAGATTCCATATAAAACGGAAATTGCTATTCTATTTGTTTTAACTTTCTGATAAATTTGTTTTGAAACTTGCCTTTTTGCATTAACTCGTAAAGCTTAACTATATTCCCGCAGTTAATGTCTTTTAAAATCTTCCTCAAATTAACAGAGATAGGAATTGAAAAAATTTGTAAAAATAAATTTATCGATAAGTTGAAAATGAAATTTCAACAGTTTTAATTAATTTTATTTAAAAAATATATTTAATAAATTTCTACTTAAATTAAAAATTAACTTAAAAATTATAATGGATAATATAGAAATTCAATTTGTCAATCACATCTAAGTGATTTAGTAATATTATAAGAACTTTTTTCAAATTTTACCACTGAAATGGCTTTTCTCAACTTGCTGATTCAAGCCAATGGGATTCTTTCTCTGCTGAAAGGAAATAGGTGCAAAACGGTTTAGTGAATATATTCGGTTGTAATTATATGTGAAATCAAAGTTCAAACTTGCACATATTAACTGGGATGTGTAGAAATAATTTCGTTTTTTACACAAGTTAATGCAGTTGAGTGCGCTAGTGGGTTAAAATGGTAATCGAAATTTCTAAAATTTTAGAATAAAATTTAAAATTTTTGGTAAAAATGTACCCAATAAATTTGAAATAAAGTTTAAACAACATCACAAACTCAGATAGAGTCTGTTTTAATTGGATAAGTGACTTTTACATTTATTTGTATCGAATGTTGATATTTTATTCCATTTTTCAGATTTAATATTATCATCGCGTATCTTCTTTTAATTGATAAAAATTAACGAAACAGTTCTTATGGTTTCATTCATAACTGCGTTTTATGTTATATTCTTTTACCACAAAGATAATTTGATGATATATTAAGTCTTAGTATTTTATTTAAAATGTTGGTAGACAAAATGGTTGATCGGTAATTAAAATTGAGTATCAGTATGTAATATATATATATATATATATATAATATCGATTTGTTCGGTTACTTCAACTTCAGCATCGACTATTGATAATTCGACTTCTTCAGTGATTTCGTTAGACATGTTTGAATTGAATTTTGAATTTCTGAAAGTAAATTAAAGTATATAGATAAACAAATAATATTTAAATATCCTATAAATAATAAAAAATTTTGTATGATAATTATGATATTTTTATCACGTCGTTACGGCGTAGTATTGGAACACGTACGTTACACGATGTAATTTACTAATGTGAATTTTTGTTTAAATTTAAGCTATGACTTTTGCATATTTTATTTTAACTATGAAACTTTAAAGACTAATTGATGCCCATGGTTATTCTCTATAAAGACGCTAGTGGGTGAAGTAAAACATATAAGTCAATTTATCCGACAGTTTTAAGTCATCTTTAGACTTACTTGATAATTATTAACTTCTCTCTGCCGTTTGATGGAATTGAAAATGAAATAAATTATCGGATTAACTGCAGAATTCAATGGAGCTAGATTCTAGAAAAAAGTATATTAATACAATCAAAGATTTTAAATTAATAGAACAAAATTAAAATACTTTTATTGCTATTTTTAAATATAGTCATAAATTGTCGTTACAGCCTTTATCGAGTAACAGTAAACCAATCTTATTTAATTTATTGCTCATTTTGGATTGATTTGATTGGGTAATTATATTATTTATTTTTAAAGCATTAAAAAATATTAAATTTTGTTGGATGACAATAATTAAATATTGAATGATAACCACACAAAGGCGAATTATTTAAATTGATGGTATGCGTATACCTAATCCCGGTACAGTAATACCGAGGACACTTAATGTTGTAGACAGTTAATCACGGGGATAGATAATCCAATTTCTGATAGTCAAATATTTGACATAAATAATATTAATTATTTTCATTTCGTTTTAGAATTTAAATAATAAACAATAAAATAATGGATAATTGAAAAAACATGCAGTGCTGAAATTTTGTGTTATACCGTATTAGCCCGAATATAACGCGACAATTTTTAACATTTTATTTTTATTAAATTTTGGTTTAAATTAATTAAATTTATTGTCATGAATATAACCTATGTATTACTTTTAATTACCTAACCAAACACTTATCTGATTGAATTTCCCTTAATTTTAATTTTTTTATGAGTATTTTTTTTCTAAATTCGGGGTCACGTCATATTCGGGCTAATACGGTATTAATGAAAATATTTACATAAAGTTTTAAATAAAGATAAATGAAATTCCAAATGAAAATTAATCAATGGAGTAAAGGAGGCTTATGGGCAACCAGCTACTGAAAATAGACTTTCTTGGGGTGATGAAAACAATTCCTCGTAATTCACACGAGTAGCGACAAGTATGCTATTTGGTGTACTTTTGCTACCCTCTCCTACTACTTACTAAATAAAAATAACTAGTATATATATATATATATTTTTTTTCCATTGAATTTAGTAAAAAGAGAGTTTGAAGACTATAAATCAGTAATATATCAATGTTTTTTGATACTCACGAATTTTCGGCACTACCTTTTTTAAGTGAATTTTCTAATTTTTTCTAATTTTCAAATTCACTTGAAAATGGCAGTGCCGAAAATTCGTGAGTATCAAAAAATATTGATATATTACTGATTTATAGTCTTCAAACTCCTGTTCCTTTACGATTACAATGATCCGACCATAGATAAAACAGGTCTCATGGGAACTCCGTTTTTATGAACTTTTGGAAGTCTGTATATACTAGTATCTGATATAGAGATCAAATCCCATCCAACTTTTCATGGCATTTCATCACTTGACATTTTATCACGTTGACATTTTATCACGCGACAACCTATCACGTTGAATAATAATTGTAAGATAAAAATCAAATTAAAAAATTGTATAAAATAAAATAATATAAAATTAATAAAATTAAATGTTTCATTCGTGTGATAAAAAAGTGATAGCTCTCAGAAAACCAACGTTAACATCCTATTGTACCTTGAAACTGTTGTTTCCACTCTTCTGCGAATATATCGATATCTTACAACCAAACTTTGGATAAACTGACATCTCCACTGAATAGTACCATCTTTGTTGTTTCAATGCTTATTATATTCAAAATTTTCAAAAATTACTGTTTGTTTTCCCCTTGAAGAAACTCCAAATTCAAATGAATCCATTTGTAATCGTTTATTTAATAAAATTGTATTTATCAATTAAAAATATATAAAGTGATAAATTGTCGCGCGATAGAATGTCACGTGATAAAATGTCAACGTGATAAATTGTCTGTACACGGGTTTATTAATAAATTAATTATAATTTTTTTATGAATATATATTTCTGAAATTTAATTTAATTTAATTAACTTCTTCTTAACTATCCAACCGAAAATTGCAAAATCGGAAAAGACAGTTTATATTTTATAAAAAATTAAAGTCTATCCATCAATAATTATTGTGGAATTAATAATTATTATGAATAATTTCACATTATTCGACAATGTGTTTATTTCAAGCTATGAAGACAGAAAGATTTAATTCGTTGCTGAAATGTGATAAAAAATAAATAAGACTCTATTAATCAACGGGTCACTCCCAATGTTCGAGGAAACATTTTGTCATTTTTTGCTCACAAACATCAGAAATGATTAATGGGAACTTTTGTCAACCGTCGCATCCAGTAATGAAATATGTAGAAAATGGATTATTTTCCTAATTTTATCAATTATCTATGACAGTCTTTTAAAAAATATCCCGATGCGACCTTATCTATTAAATTCTTTGATTATAAAAAAATATTAATTTATTAATTTCATTTTATTAATTAATTGATTAAATATTGATTTATGGATAAACTACCCAAGCTGCTTAAGATTTAATTTATAAAATTATTTTTGTCGAAAAATAATTTAAATATTTTCGTTTTAATAAATTAAATTAGCATTTTATAAGGAATAATTTAATGGAGAGATTATTTGTCTACAATTCTAGTCATGAATTGTATTATTATTATTATAATAATTATAATTATAATTATTATAATTATTATAATTATTATTATTATTATTATTATTATTATTATTATTATTATTATTATTATTATTATTATTATTATTATTATTATTATTATTATTATTATTAAAAATGTTAAAAATATTATGTTATCAAATATATTTTTGGTAGATTTCAAAGGAGGCTGAATGAAAATCAATACAATAAAAGAAAGATAGCTTCAATTGAGAATGAAGATGAAAGATCGACAATATATGGAAATGTGATAGATCAATTCAATGACAACTACACAAAAGAGCGAGCTTCTTCATGAGAGACATATGTTAAACAATTTTGATACTGGTATGTTCGCCTTTTGTGATTGTATGAATGGAATGACTGCGAATGATAATTGAATAATGAATGTGAGTTCTAGTGTGGATAACCCTAACATTAATAATGAACTTCAGACAAATAAGTCATAAAACTTGACAGAAACAGATAACAGGACGCAGGAAATATTATACAGGTTCTTACAAAAGAAATTGAATGAATCAATGAAGATGCCGTCATGACGAGGACTCAAGAGCTATTAGAAATATGTTACTTCTGCAAACATTTTGATCATTATTTATACTAGCGAAGATTTCCATTTCGAACCGACCTTTATCTTAACAACATAAAAAACTAATAACAGCACAATGCCAAATGTGGATTAATTATTTAAGTAGTTCCGATATAAAGATTGAATTCAGAAAAAGAGTTGACCATGCGAATGCAGATATGTTGTCAAGAAAAACATGCGGAACATGTGTTCAAGACATATTTGATAAAGTTATCATCAAAGACGGCACTATATATATATATATATATATATATATATATATATATATATATATATATATATATATTAACAATAACAAACTATGGATACCAAAATCAAAAGGACAAAATATCCTAAAAGAGACGCCTGCGTTTTTCTGTCATGCAGAGGTGCCGAAATTAATTAACTAAATCGAGTGAAAATTTATCATGGTGGAGTTTAATAAAAGAACTGTATTTTATGCTAGAAATCGAAGACACTCATTTTAAAAACTAAATTGGAAACAAAAACAAACATAAATTTAAAACCTTTTTGAAAAGATTTATATGGATACATCATATATGTAGATCAACGAAAGAAATATTCATTATAGGAAAATATTTATACAACATTATCAATCATTTATGCAAATATATTTTTCTCTCGGCTATAGTGAAACAAGATGAAAATATAATCATTTCTTGTTAAATAAATAGATATTGAGATTTGGACCACCAAAAAACTTCGCATGAATGGTGGGAAATGTTTCGAGTCAACGGTTATACAAGTGTTGTTTAAATTAGTAAAAATTAAAATAGTCTTCTCAAGTCCATGTTATTCTAACATCAACAGGTTAATGGAAAACTGAATAGATACATTGCCAGAAGTTGACTACACGTTGAATGCTACAATTCAGAAAACGGTGGGAGTAAGCCCAATAGAAATTAACACAATAAATAAATAAAACACAAAGACGCAGAAGCAGCAAAGGATAAAAAAGCTAAAAACAGTTAGACACTTTGAAAAAGAAAATACGATGCTAATAAAACGCGAGATTCGAAATAACGACCAAGAAAGATATGAAGGACTGTATACGATAATAAGAAATATAATGATAATCAGAAAAAGTTATTTATATTTAAATTAATATTTCTTGGTTGAGATTTTAATTTTAACATTTTGATTTACAAGTTGAGGTTTATAAATTTTAAATTTATTATTGATTTATGAATTAAAATATTTTAATTTTAAAATGTGTGTTATATTTTATGAATGCCTGATATAAATTTAAATATTTTCATTTTAATTTTAAAATTTAAGCACAGTATCAAAATTGAAGTGTCGAAAAATTTGGTTGAAAATTTTCGGCACTGCCTTTTTCAAGTGATTTTGGATAAAAATCACTTAAAAAAGGCAGTGCCAAAAATTCGCGAATATTAAAAATCAACATCGATATCTTTACTGATTCATAGTCAAATACAATAATATTTTTATATTTATTATTGTTATTATTTTAAAATTTAATGGTTAATTAATCCATGTTAATACATAAGAAAAATGTCTAAAGGAAAAATAATTACTATTTAATCTCAATTTCTTGTTTTACTATTCATAATATTTTTTCATTTCGTTAGTTGAAATGTTACAATTAATCCATTGATTTATTATGTAAGGTTTGCATTTGGCCGACTCAAGTCAACTTCGACTGAAACATTTCTAGCAATTAATTCTTGAATAACTTACTTTTTCAATTAATTGAAATTCTATCCAATGGCTTCGTTAAATTTTGTAATCAATTTGTTTTAATTTTTGAAATTATTATTGTTTAAAATTTTCTATAGATTTTTTTTATTAGATATATAAGAATTTTCATTAATATCTTTATTCTTTTCTCATCGATTATCAAATATATCATACATTCCTTATTTTTTCAATGAGTAGGGACACAATAATAGGCCCCTAATGTGTTATGTAAGGTATTTATATAGGTTCTCTATATTATTTGCTATGGATGTGGCACAAAATTTTCAGGTACGCAACTGCCAATCATAATCAACCAATGATATATTACTCGTGCATGGTACTGATGAAAGCCAAATATGCTCGTGACTAATCTTCCATTAGAACTTGCATCACAGTGCACAGGTAGTTTAATTATGATACAATTTCTATAAATTGTTGGCCAACCAAAATACTGTTAATTAATATTACTTCAAAACAAATATCGTGATTTTATTTTTTTATTTAAGATTAATTAAAAGATTTTATTGTAAATGAAGCAAGTAATAATATTTTCATTATCACCTACAACTTCCTTAAGAATGACAAATTAAATCTTTTGATAGAGAATAATGAAATAGAAAGATTATTTGTCTACAATTTATATGTACTTGGCCAAATTCTAGTCATGAATTTTGTCATCAAGTATGATTTAACTGGCTTCCAACCAAGCATATATTAATTTCATATTTCTTTATATATAATTGAAAGAACGTGCCAAACAAATCGAAGCATCACAAATTATTTATTCACAACATTTTTGGTCTGTGCTCCGTATTAGAGATAACCTAAAATTTACAGACAAATTCATTCCCAGTAATAATGATGGTGAATTCATTGACTCAAGATGCAATAGACAGACAATGGGTTTGTGCTGGTCGGAACAATCATTATGGCATTTTGGGGAATGGATATCATAGCTCATGGTAAAAATGATATTGCGAACTTAAAATAATCGCTAAAAATTACAGATAAAAACGGTGCGCAAATTTCACGACCCCTCAGCTCATCGATCGAGTTTTGCTACTTCAGACAAACAGTATGTTAAATTGAAAAAAAACCTTCGTGACTACAGATAACATTATACCATTTCTAAATTGAATCTGCTGATATACGCAAATAAAATATTAGTAATACTCATATGATATATTTTATATAAGCTATTTGTAAATAAATTATGTATTTAATCTAGGATTCAATTTAATTATTCACAAATATATATTCACGAATCCATTTGTTTTTATATTTTTTAAAAATATTTTCAACGTGAAAGAAAGAGAGAAGTTGCTTGAATTTAGAAACGATCTTGAATATTAAAGCTAATTTCATGGAAAAGGTGCTCTCCGAGTTTTGGATTTCAATCCAACCACAATTTAATTTGGACTTAAAAACCATCAAAACTTTACCAGAGTTTGGTTCATTATATCTACGTGAGTTTGGATTTTCAACTTTAACTAAGTTAAAGTCTGTTAATATCTTCTATGCATCGATCATTAAATTACAAGTAAATTCATGATTTCAATGAAAATGTATTTTATTACACATTATTTAAACAAAGTTAAGAGAATCCAAACTATGGAATTTTTCTTGACATGATCTTTTTAAATACATACATTCAACATACGATTTTTAATTACTGTATTTTTTTATTATTTTTTAAATTAATTTCAGTCATATTTTAATAAACCTATATATTTAATAAAACTTTATTAAACTTTTTATTGTAATTTTAATTTGATTTTAAATACTGTAATTATTAAAAGTTTTATTTGAGAATTATTTTTACTTTAAAAAAATTGTTTCCTTTACAAAATACTTCTTTTATTACAATTAATTTATAGAAATCTTTAGAGTATTTTAAACACCTCACGAAGTCTAAAAAAGGAGAAAGGTTGCTGATGTTGGATGATGAAATGCGAATCTGCGATTAAAAGATCGAACCAAGGATAAATTTAACAATCACATCCTTCTCATTGAAAATTAAAATAAAAATTATTGCGTTCCTACTTATCGACTAATAAAATGAAAATATAAAAATTCATATGTGATATGTAATTAATTAAAAATAAAAAATATCAAAATATAATTAGTTTGCCACTAAATTTTTAAAATTGTTTTAATGTGCTTTTTAAAAGCCATCAAAACTTTACCAGTGTTTGGTTCATTATGTCTACGTGAGTTTGGATTTTCAACTTTAACTAAGTTAAAGTCTGTAGGTGAGATATATAAAATAATGAGATACAACAATAATTTCCCACCTGAATGACAATTGTGATTTTGGTCATTTTTGGACTTCTTTCGATCACATGAAATACTGACATCAAATTCCACAGCATGTAAGGAGACCACAATAAAACAAAAGCTAGAAATGGAAATTATCCAGAAGTAATATAGTTTTATCTTTTAAGTACCTGTGACGATTATGACTGTCATCTTTATTGACTTTAATTTTGCCCTGAAGATGATTCTGTTGGCTGTGGTTTGACCCCTTTGAAAACGAGAAGCTTTCATAACTTTCGCACAAATAACCACGTGAGTTACAGCGATGATTAATGCTGGCAGAAAAAATGCGCTCGATGCCACATAGGACATATAGACCTTTATTAAGTGAATTATACAATAAATAAAATACAACCATCTGGGAAATCCAGATTTTTAATAAAAAACTATATAGCGATAGTAAAAACTATATAGTAAATTATCGCTATAGTAAATTACAAAAAATTGAAAATTATTAAAATCGAAAAAAATCAATGACGAATAGAATATGGGAACGATAATTTGTATTTGTTTGGGAACTGAAAATTCATTTCTTTACCAAAGACTTTTAAGTAGAGTTTATTGTACAGAAAAAGAATCAAAGAAAATATTTGGAAGTATAATTCTCGAACATCCAAGATAGATACGAGGTTTTATTTCTTTGTTGTAATAAATTTTTAAAGTTGTAACGTTTATTATTGTTTTGCATTATATCTATAACTTTATATTGTTTGTAAATTTTATATTTTGAACATAACACGCACCCCGATTGTCCCGCTACAAGTTTTAACGGTGACTCTTTCGGGCTCTTCAAATTCTCCTCCAAAATAACATAAATTAACAATAATTAACAATAATAACAATAACAACAATAGTTTATTAGCTATAATAACAACCATAACCTCCATAACAATAATAATAATAATAATAATAATAATAATAATAATAATAATAATAATAATAATAATAATAATAATAATAATAATAATAATTATAATAATAATAATAATAATAATAATAATAATAATAATAATAATAATAATAATAATAATAATAATTATAATAATAATAATAATAATAATAATAATAATAATAATAATAATAATAATAATAATAATAATAATAATAATATTATTATTAAACAAGTAAATGATAATTTAAGCCTTTTGCTGCAAATTATATATTTTAAAAAATGAAATAATTTTTCATTAGAAAAATAATCCATCTCAATTTCTTTAAATTTAGCTGTTTCAAATTTCAAATGCTTTTGATCTTTTATAATTTCATTTTCTCTCTTCTCATTTGTTGAAATAAATAAAATAAATCAAAATAAAACTTTTTTTAAGAATTTAAATTTAAAACTTTTTAATTTTTAATTTTTTTATAAAAATTTTAAACAATTTTTTAGTATAGAATACAAATATTTTAACATAATAATATTTTGATTTTTATTCCTAAAGATTCTTAAATGTTTGCATACTTAAAACTTTAATCTAATTATTTATATTTTAAGATTTAAATAATTATTTTAAATAAATCCTCAAAGTCAACAGCAACAAATCAGACTGGCGATTTCAATGATTTCTTCCTTAGTCTTGATTGTTGGATGCTTGTTTATGATGAGAATTTTGAGAATATTGTCACTGGCTAAAATTTTAATTAAAATATTTTTTCTTTCCTTCCTTGGTTGATATTGTTAGATATATCTATGTGTACTGGTGATTTTCCAGCATGCTTTAAATGTTTTTAACTCTTTGATGCAAGTTCCTGAGCGTACTTCCAATGTATATATGATTGAATACATTGCACTTGGTGTAGTAGGCAACTTATTTTCGAAAGCATATTTCCTTCGGTGTCTGGCAGTTTTTCATTGTACAAATGTTTTCTTTTTTGTATTGCTTGTCAGATTTTTCCTCAGTGTACAGAACGTTTTTGCGATATTAATTTGAAATCCAATGTGTTTAAGGTTTTTCAGGATCTTGAAAGCGAGTATGTCGTTGATAAATGAAATATTCAGATAAAAATATTTCTTCTCATTTTGTGTTGTATTCCTAAGTCTATTTGAATTTGAATTCATTCTTTCAATGTCCTCATTATGATATCTTTATTGATGTTTAATTGCTGTTTATAGTTCTCCTCCTCTTTAATATATCGATTGTCTATCCTAGTTTTTCGTATTTTATGATATTTACTTTCTGTATGTGTTTTTGGCCTGATCTTTGACGCATAAATACTTCCTTGCTGGCTGATTTTTTTGTAGAATCCACAGGTTGGAGTATCTACTTCTATTTTAAATTTAGTAGATTGATGGATCTTTCTTCTTCTGGATATTCGATTTCAAACTTAATATCTCGGTGAGTCAAATTGTATATATGAAATATTTCCTACGTTTTTTTCTCTTGATTGTGATAGAGATATCATCTACATATCTTGCGTAGAAACATATGGATAGTCGAGATAAGTAGCATATAATAAGGACTCCAGCGCACTTTCAAGGTCATTTATTTTCAAGGTCAAATATAGACCAATCGAATCATTTATTTTTTAAATTAACATTTTATTTAATTACTTCTTTTTAATTTTATTAATTAATTATTTTATTATGTTTTATTTTAATTTATTACATTTAATTAATATTATTATTATTATTATTATTACTTTTTTTTTTAAATTAATTTATTTATTTTTTAAATTTATTTTAATTTAATTACTTCTATTTATTTATTTATTTTTATTTTATTTTTATTTTTATTTTTTTTTCTTTTTAATTTACTTAATTAATTATTTTATTGTTTTTATTTTACATTTACATTATATTCTAACAAGAGGTAAATTATAACAATAATATTTCAATTTGAATAAAATTTTAATTAGAAATTATTTAATTTATTATAAAATAAAACGCTGAGTTAATTTTAGATAAACCGGATATTAATTTTTCGGAAAAAATAAATAAATAAATAAAATAAACACAAAAATAATATTTCTTACTTGAAACTAATTATCTAAATTAATTGGACAAATGAATAATTAAATGATAAAACACATTTTAATTAACTAAGTCAAACAATTCACAATATATATTTTATTATTCACATAAATTTAATTGTTAAAGTGCTTGTTTCGATTTGCATACATTTCTAGACATAGCAGTTGCAATATGCATTTGACGAATCTTATAGTGACCGTAGGCATAGCTCTCATTACAATTGTACCAATACCTTTTATCGTCCAAACATTGGAGAGCTCGTTTTTCTGTCATGAAAGTATACAACTGATGATTGACACTTCCTATTCTTTTTTGTGGGATGCTCACTGTTCCGCCATCAGTATACACTTTTTTATAGGCTTCGTGTGTAAGATTAGAGTTTGTAAGTCTTATTCCTTTGGCTTTTAGAGTGTTTTTATCGCCTTGGAGTGAGTAGCACTTGGGTCGAAGAAACACCCATTCTTTATATTGATTTCCTTTATTCTCATCCTTAACTTTCCCGATTACAGAACAAATTTTATCAGAGAACAACGGATCGGTCTCTGGATAATTTGAAGTATCTAGGAGCCCATCTTCAATCATTTTTGGATATAGTTGTAAGCGTAAATCTACATTTTTACACTCTAAAAAGAAGGAATCTGTGTCACCAGCTACGATATTAATTTGACAATTGAATTCTTCTCTATAACTCTGTAGTTCTTTATATTGAAATTGGTACATGCGAAGTTTGGATAAATCAAGTACGGTTTGTCCAATATACATTGGTCTATCTAAACACACAATTTCCTTATTGAGTATAACAGCAATGAGATCATCCGCAATCTTGATGCTACGACGAAACATAGGATGACTACAATAAGTTATCAATCTTTTGCTTTTGCTGCATAATCTCAAATTTATACGTTTCTTCAAGTTTTCCACAGTTTTACCGTATAAACTGTTGTTCTTTAACTTATAATAATCTCGCTGAAACGAATCCGTACTAGCTGCTCTCATTTTGGTATTGTAATCAATATATCCTTTGAAAATAGCCACTTGCTTGAATTCTACAGCACGATTAACTTTTGTGACTTTTGCGCCATAACTCAACCATTCAGTCAAAACTCTACCATTAACTACATAGTTTTTCTTAGGCTCATGAGTTAACAACAGCTTTTCAACTTTACTACCAGGTGGATAACAAAGCTCAGGAGCTATAGGTAAATCATCTAGCTTATCTTGTATACTATCAGGAATGACGATGTCAACCTCTAGAACATATCCACGATCTCCATCAAACTCATCCCCATTTGCACATCTTTCAACAATACCATTCATTTCAGTCTGATCATTTATCCATCTAAATTCGCCAATAGGAAGTTTTTGCGACAGCGCCCATCCATATAAATTATTAACATCTAGGTATGACATTTGTGTTGATTCATCAGCTTCAACATGATGTTTGTTGATAAATGTCATTCCACCACGAATACCAGCTTCAAATAAACGGTAAAGCTCTGGATCTTGAATAAGTTCTACCGGTTCAGGTAACTGTTTAATAGCTGATGCCCAACTTAATCCGGGTATGGAAACAAACGATAGAGCCTCAAGTCCATCTTCGTCAAATGTTTTTTCTCTGAAAGCTTCAAAAACATCGGCCAACAGAAAAACATCCAACTTGAGATATACTAGCATGTAATCTAGCAGTGTCTCACAGTTGTATTGTCGCCAGATTTGATTTGCATGTATATAATCTTCTTGGCTAACTCCCTCCCAAATCGGTGGTAATTCTGTTATTGACTTTAAAACATCCATTGATGTAGCCATATCATAAGGAAAAATGGTTTTACAAGTCATCATCTGTGATTCGAAAACATCTGTAGTAAGTGGAAGACGTGGCAAGTTTTTTGATAAATTTGCCAAGCTGCTATTTAAAAATTGTAAAGAATCAATGAATCTAATTCTTCTGCCTTTCGATGTCGCTGTAAGTGTGAGAAACTTTTCTGTTGATTGAGGAATAACAATTAAATTCCAATCGGGGAATTTTCCAATTGCATATTTTAATATATGATGAATGTCATATCCACGAAGATTATGAAATACAACAGGTAAAGACGGATTGATTCTTCTAGCCAAATTACAATCTTGACACGCTGCTCCGAGATATTGACCAGTAAAATGATCATGATCTCGAACAGGTATATTGATAATCTTTTTACAAAGGTAGCAATGAGTTTGAGTCGTGAATTCTTCCTGCTGTTCCCAAGTGAGTTCCATCATTTCCTTTGATCCATTAATTTTATACCACGGATAAACTATGTCTGTAGCTATATCATCCAATGCTTGTATGAACTGAATGATACAGTTTTTCCCAACAAATGTTTCATTTCGGATCGGACAACCTTGATGAAGAAGCACAAATTCAGATGCAATCGGCTCATGTTTTTGGAAGTGTTTGTCATCTAGAGGTAATATTGATTCAAAGTCCGCGTAGACAACAAACTGCTGTTTTATAGTTTTACTCCAGTCTTTAAATTCGATATATTTATTCTCTGGCATTGAGTATAGAGTGTCGTCCGCTCCACATTCTTCCTACAAAGACCTATATGTCTTTCAAAAGCAGGACGTTTTTGAAACCCATGAAGACACGTATGACACCAATGTGATTGGATTCTGACTCCTTCTACTCTATCTCTGTAATTGAGCAGTCGATCGAGATTAGTTACAGCCAAAAAATGATAATTTAATTCTAAAATTTAGTTAATATTTTTAATGATTAAGGAAATATTACCTTCTTCAATCAATAAGAGATATATCTGAGATCCCGTCGAAGTACTTCTATATACCAATGTCCACGAACGGATTCTTGAAAATATCATTAGATTTTTGTTTAATTGGATCTTTATTATATTGAGAACATTGATCGCTAGATTTGGATTCATCTGCTTCAAATTGGCAAATGTTAACCAACTTCATGGGAAACCATTCAAATTTCCATTTTAAGTCTTAAAAACAAAATTCAATGATTTATGACATTATAAATATATATATTACCACTTAAGTTATATTTTGTTGTTCTTTCTCTATCCCGACGTATATCATCATAATGTAATACGGCCAGTATGCTATATAAAAAGCAGAATTGATCATTATTTTGAACATTAACTAAAGCCTGGCAGTTTTTCAGGTAATTTGGCGTTTTAATGTAACTTGAACCTAAGTAAATATCTTGATTTATATATATATATATATATATATATATATATATATATACTATATATATATATATATATATATATATATATATATATAATGTAAATAAACTTACCAGATACATGTATTATGTCTGATAATTTAGTTAAAATCATAGTAACTTCTAATATTTTATGAATTCTCCACCCACTACTTTGTTGAGTGTATTTCTCCAACTTTTCTTTTAATTTTTCAATTCCATCATTAATAAATGAAGATGACATTGTAATTGCTTTATTCGACAAACACCATTTTTTAATTTCACCATCCTCTTTGATAAACTCTGCACAAAGTCCAAATTGGATTTTTACTGTCCCCATTCGTTGATATGATCTTCTATTTCTTTGATGAGACAATCTGGAACAACAATGTCAGGAGAATTAATTGCAGATACATCGCTTGTCAATTCAACACGAGAACCATTTAAGTCAGACTCCCGACGTGGACACAATTGTATGTTAGAGTCTCCATTTCCGTAAAATATTGACTTTCGTTTTGTGGTGCCAGAGTTTTGTCTAACTATATTTATAATTAATATTAAACAACTTAAATAACATAACTTGTAACATATTCTTTAATCTGCTTAGGATCGTATGATGTATTCATATTTCGATTGTACTATAAAAATTAATAATTGTTAATAGTAGAAAAGAGTATTACTT
>CAUHTR010008107.1:0-12211 GCA_959609185.1 Schmidtea polychroa
GAGCCCCTTGTTAACTTTTTAAAAATTTTGCGAGCCCCTTGTTGTTCTTTCAACTGTGATTTTGCTGTTTACATTTACAATTTTCACAAACAAGGTCCTTTTTATGCAAAACAAGATGTTTGTGGTAGTAAACATTTTTAAAACAATTTTACCGCATTTGTATATCAAAAAAAAAATTTTCTGGACGCTGTTATATTTTACTAAAAAAGCATTTTTTTTCTGGACGAAAAACACCTAAATTTTTTTTGCGGGCCCTTTGTTGTTTTTTTCACAGCTCACCACTGGATATAAGTATGGTAAGTATGACATTTTCAGCCATAACGATATAGCTGAAGGTTATGAAGAAAAACCTAAATGCGGACGTTTATGGATAATATTTATATTACACAAAGATCTGCGTTTAGAGCCATGTATATGGCTTTTTAAAAAATCTTATTACAAAAATAATTTGGTCAATTATTACTTTTCGGATAAATATCTGACTAAATTTCAATAACTCCATCAAGTTGATACAACTGTAGAAGACTCGATAAAAGCATTCTAGTGTAATAATTTCGTTCTCTGGAAAGATTTGACGACCTCATTTTGAACAGTTCATTTTTTTAATATTTTTTATTAAAAATATTTTTAAAATTATTTATTTTAATATAATTTTTTTATATTTTTTAGAATTATTAATAAAGATTTTTTATTTTTTATAAATTTTTACTATTTTTTATATTTTATTTGCTTAAACGGCTTCCAGATTAAGATACGCGAATCCCATTCTACCAAATATATTATATCCATTTAACTATCCAATGCAAGGGTTATTTAATCATATTTCTCTACGTTATTTCTCTTTGCTTTTTGTTAAATCAATTATTGAATGTTGATATTTTTTGTTAACTTTGTTACATCACTTGGTGTCCATGATGGGTTTCGCTATTTTCATTGAATTTTTCAGTTTTACGGCTATAATTGTTATCTCCCAGTTATTTTTTAATGTTATTCGTTGAAATCTTTTTAATTTCCGTTCGTCTCCTTTCTTATCATCATTTAATTCAAATTTGCTTACTGCTGTTGTGTATATATGTTGTATTTGAACTAAATTTGTTGAGGTCTGTAAATTAAAATAAATTTAAATGAAATTTAGGTTAATAATTTAAATAAAATGTAAGTGAAGAAAAAGACAAATAAAAGCAGGATCATGCACAGAATCGATAGTAAAGGAAAGTGTGATGGAAGCAGTATTAGAAAATGCCAAAAGCAATTACGAAAGGCAAGAATCCGGAAATCCGAGAAAAATCAATAAATTAAAGAATCATCGAAATTGAATGGGGAAAACGGGACAGGTATAGAGTAGCTAATGGTCAACAAGATGATGGTTAGGGATTTATCAGAAAATGGTTAGGAAGGGTCGAAAAGCATTCAAATGTGTAAAAACAGAAAAGTTAATTAATTGATTAATTGGCTAATAGAAAACCCGAGCTAATGGGAAACCCGAGCCAATGGAGAACCCGAGAGATGAAAGAAACCCGAGCTGGGTAAACAAGAAGAAAAGTAAACAGAAGGAAGATTTGGGCCCATTAGCTTGACACAATGATTAATTGGAAAAGAGCAAGAAGATAGTGCGTGTAGAAAGGCCGGATGGGCCATTAATTATCTTGGTTCGTTGGACCATTATGGGTGACAGCCGAAGCAGATACGTGGAAGCAAATGTCAAGTGAAAGATTGGCTCGGCAATAACCATTTGTCATTCAGATTTCGAGTTGTATATAAGGAAAGGGAAAATCAGAGCAAATCGACATTTTGCCTCAGGTAGGGTAAGAAGAAACCGAGCTTAGGAAAAGGCGAAAACGAATCTAGGAGATTAGGGAAAAATAAGAGATAGAATAAGAATAAAAAGCGTGAAAAGGATCAAATCAAACAGAAAAAGAGGAAAACGTTAGTCAAGAGAACCTAAGAAAATAAAAGGTGAATATTATCTTTATCAAAGCATCAACACCGAAAGGAGAATCGGTCAAACGTAATTTTGATTATTAATTGTAGAGTGGTGAGAAAAGATTGTGAATTTGTTATTTCAATATATGTTGGGTCGTTATTGTTTTGATTTAAAGGACACGAGGAGTCAGAGGCAACCGACTGAAATTAACCAAAAACCCAACAAATTCATGTGATAATTTTTGCTTTTGTTTGATTTTTCTTTAAACTTGGGTTTATTATTTTGATATTATGTAAATTCTATTATTTATGTTTATTTAGTGTTTTGACGTGTTTCTAATTTTACTCAACTTACTGCTATTTTTGTGTGTTGTGTTCCGCCGTATTTCGTCAATCAGTTTTTGCCCAACATATCTTTAAACTGTAAAATGATATGTTTAGAACAATTAAACCATTAAAAGTAAATGAATTTGATTGTAATTTGTTTCTTTAAATTAAAAGTAATTATGATTTAATACCAATTTCGTCTATGTACCATACTTCATAATTATTATTTTTCACTTTTTAGTCACATTAAATATGGCTGCTGGTAGGCAAACAATAGGAGTTTGGTTAGTGGGATCTATCACGGAGAATATTACTGGATCAAAACTTCCTTCATATCGTCAAATATGTATTCTTATAA
Source organism: Schmidtea polychroa (assembly GCA_959609185.1). NCBI lineage: Eukaryota > Metazoa > Platyhelminthes > Tricladida > Dugesiidae > Schmidtea > Schmidtea polychroa. The sequence goes on from CAUHTR010008107.1 coordinate 2,609, forward strand.
AAACTTATTTATATAATCTTCTGTTGAATGTTGTTACTTTACTAGATTTAAAGTTGTTTTACTGCCTATAAGGCACAGAGAAGAAAACGCTTCAAGAGTGCGCGAATCACTGCATCTGAAATCACAAACTTTTGAATAAGGCAAGAATACCAACGAGGAAGACTGTCATATAATACAATCAATTAAAGGCTTTTATTTGAAGTGACAAAATCTAAGAGTGCAAAAGAACGCAAATACAAACTAAAAACGAACATAAGATTTGTTTGATGTAGCACATGCAAATGCTTTTGAAATGATAAAACTACAAGAATAAAGTGACTTTTTGACTGCTCAAAGAGAGAAAGGACATAGAGGGACTATGGGCGGACTTGATATGAAGGTATTTAGAGTTGAGAAAAGACGTACTGAAAAGGAGATACGAGAAATTTTGAGAAACGAAGGGAAAGAAAACGAATGAAATTGCCAGCGAAAGTAAAGTTGAGCTCCTTTGAAAGCGGGGAAGCATCGCCAGAATGTTCTGAAGATAATTCACCTAACTTTTCCGCAAGTTCCCCTCCAAAAGTGTATATATGCCAATGTATTTACTTAGCCCAGCACTTTCATCAGCTGTTGATAGAACAAAAGTGAGCGATCGAACTGCAACTTACATCCTTGCTACTGCTATCGAAGGAATTGGTAAAAATCCTAAAAAATATGTATTAAATAAAGATTCTATTAGGCAATCACGTCGTAAATATCGGTAGGCAATTACGAATGAATTAAACAGTCATTTAATCCAGATGGACCTCTAATTGTACATTGAGATGGGAAAATGTTGGCATCTTTGATTATATATGAAATTAATGTTGATCCTTTTGCATTTCTTGTTTCTGGAAACGGAGTCATAAAAGGTTTAGGAGTGCCGCAAATACTATGAAGTTCCACAGAATACCAAATTGAAGCAGTTTACCAGTTGATTCAAAAATGGCACCTGGGTGACCGTATTTATTTTATGTCGTTTGACAATTCTGTGAATAACACGGCCAAAGAAATAAAGCATGTATTTTACTTCAGCAGAAGCTTCAAAAAGATCTAACTCCTCAACTATACAGGCATCACATTCGTGAATTGATAATCTCAAAGATTTTTGATGCATTGGAAATCGAAGTGACAAGTGGCCCAGATATTGCAATTGTTGAGGATACCTAAATAATAAATAATATTATAAATAATTAGAATAACTTCGAGGAAAACCGATAGGGTGATTGTGATAACATTCTGAAACTTGGAGATGAAAACAGAAAAAACAAGAAATTGATAAATGAAGAAGATATAACAAAACAAATGAAATTCAACAATAGAGCGGAGAAAGATCACTTAAAATTAATAAGTGCAAAAAAGCAAAAAAGGAATTCCAAAATTGGATAACAAAAACAAAACACGAAAGAAAAATCGGCATCTCCGAACTTTCAGAGATAACGTGGGGAATAGAAAAAATTATGGAAAATGCTAGAAGCAGAAATGGAAAAAATGACAAATTATTCCGAGAGTTGAACAGTCAGTGATAAAACAGGAGCTGTACAAATTATGGAGAGACATGAATGAAAAAATGAATTATTTGTGAGTATCAAAAAACATCGATATATTACTGATTTATAGTCTTCAAGCTCTCTTTTTAATACAGGGTTTTCGGGTCAATTTCATAATTTTGAACCTCAATTTTGTAATTTTAAAACTCAATTTCGTACATTTATATAATTTACCCATATAAATAAATTTTTAAAAGATCAATTTCGATTTTTAGAAAGTCAATTTCGTAAGAAAAAAATACAAGCATTAAATGTTTTATTTGGGAAAAAATTAAAAAATTAATAAATAATTTTAACACTCAATTAAAGGGCAGATTTTCCATTACAACTGGTAATTCACGTTTTATGTGCCTATAATAACCTTCACAATCTTCTACAGTTAAACTGTTCCATCCATCCTCAAAAGCCACCATGAGATCTTCAACATTAGCACAATTAGCTCTTCTCACAACATTTTTCCATTTAAATAACGATTCCTCAAAGGGATTTAATGAAGGGGAATATAGTGGTAAATAAACCACTTGATGCCCATTAGTTTCTAATAATGTTCTTATTGACGTGCATCTGTGAAATGCCACGTTATCCATAATCATAACACAATTTTCCACATCTCATTCTCTTAAGCATTCAAAGATAGAATTAAGATAATTTTGAAATATAATTTAATTATAGGGTCTGTCACTTAATTTTTTAAAAAGCATGCCACATCGTGTCATATTGCAACATACTGAAATATTCCTCGACCTAATATTTGTAACTACTGTTGTGGGAGTCTCTCCCAGAGGGTCTCTCGCGTGCATAACTCTGAAACTTACGTTGAAGCCTACTTCATCGAAAAAAATAATTTTATTTGGTGTAAATCTTTCCTTGAGTTTCTAAAAGTATTCAGAATAAATTCTTCTGGTTTTGATGACATCAACATCATTTCTTCTTTGATATATTATCTTAATAAGCTTCAATGAATAGTGCAAATCTTTTAGACACTTATTCCATTACCTCCTCATTTATTTTACTGTGCATCAATCCACCTCTTGGAATAATAGAAGACCTTCCAGTTTTTTTAAAAGTATCAATTATACTATGAATAGTACTGCGTTGCAAGTTTTCATGCGCTGATAATGAATATACTGATTGACCATTATTTTATGCTTGAATGATACGATATCTACGGCTTGGGTAGATTCTATTGTAAGATTGCCTCCTGATTATTGGGGCTTGCGATTGCATAGACATGTCTTTCACTACTTGTATTATTTCATTTGTCGTTTGATTTGCAAGATTGGATTGTTCGGAATCGCTATAAAAATTGAAATTAGCGTCTTTTGATAAGTCTTGATTCGATTCCATAATTATTAAGGGTCTCGTAACATAGAGAAACAAAATAATAAATTTATTACGAAATTGACTTTCTAAAATAAGAAATTGATTTTTCAATATACGGCATTGGCCTTTCAAAAATTTAATTATATGGGTAAATTAAATAAATGTACGAATTGAGTTTTAAAATTACGAAATTGACCCGAAAACCCTGTAAATACAGTTGAGGTCTGTAAATTAAAATAAAATTTAAATGAAATTTAGGTTGGTAATTTAAATAAAAAGTAAGTTAAGAAAAAGACAAATAAAAGCAGGATCATGCACAGAATTGATAGTAAAGGAAAGTACGATGGAAGCAGTATTAGGAAATGGGCAAAACAGGTACGAAAGGCAAGAACCCGGAAATCCGAGAAAAATCAATAAATTGTAAAATCATCGAAATCGAATTGGGAAAACGGGATAGGTATAGATTAGCTAATGGTCAACAAGATGATGATTATGGATTTATCAGAAAATGGTTAGGAAGGGTCGAAAAGCATTCAAATGTGTAAAAACAGAAAATATTAATTAATTGGCTAATAGAAAACCCGAGCCAATGGAGAACCCGAGATATGAAAGAAACCCGAGCTGGATAAACAAGAAGAAAAGTAAACAGAAGGAAGATTTGGGCCCATTAGCTTGACACAATGATTAATTGGAAAAGAGCAAGAAGATAGTGCGTGTAGAAAGGACGGATGGGCCATTAATTATCTTTGTTCCTTAGACCATTATGGGTGACAGCCGAAGCAGATACGTGGAAGCAAATGTCAAGTGAAAGATTGGCTCGGCAATAACCATTTGTCATCCCGATTTCGAAGAGTAGGAAAAAGAGGAAGGGAAAAATCAGAGCAAATCGGCATTTTGCCTCAGCTAGGGTTAGAAGAAGTCCAGCTTAGGAAAAGGTAAAACGAATTTAGGAGATTAGGGAAAAAGAAGAGATAGAATAAAAAAAAGGTGAAAGAGGATCAAATCAAAGAGAAAAAGAAAACGTTGGTCAAGAGAACCTAAGGAAATAAAAGGTGAATATTATCTTTATCAAAGCATCAACACCGAGCGGAGAATCGGTCAAACTCGAACTGTTGGACTATTTATTATTGATTGTGTATTATTAAGAGAAAATATATTTTGATTTCAATATACGTTGGGTCGTTTATTGTTTTGATTTAAAGGACACGATGAGTCAGAGGTAACTGACTTAAATTAACTAAAAACCCAACAATACTATAAATATAATTTGAAATATGTAATATATATATCTGGTCAGACAACTTGACCAGGAAGCAGACAATAACCGAAACAGTATACTTTAAAGTTAAGTAATTTGTTCAGTAAACCAAGACGATATATGGGCCTTTCAAATTTCAATCTTAAGTATAAAAAGTTCAAATCATTTATACATCGGTCAGACAAAATCTAGAATTGCTGCTTGAACAAACTCAAATCGAAACAGCTGACTTAACCTAGCGATATTTTTTCAGAGATTGTTCAAGGAAATTTCGTAAATCAGAACTAAAGTTGGGAGATTGAAATTATAGTAAAGGCCTGATCAGAGCTGTTAGAAATATGAAAGCGCGGGGTCTAATCATTGTCAACCCAAATTACCGGTGGATTATTATTGAATTGTCTGCAGATAAAGTTAACTCCAAGTACTTTTTATACCAAACTAATAAGACACAAAACAAAAAGTTTTATTTATTAATAAATTCCAATAACATAAATAAATTTTCTTCAGAAATACGGTCTTATAAAGAGATTTTTATTTAAAACAAATGTCGAGGTCTCTAAATTAATCAGGATCTCAATATGCACTGGTATTCTTGTTTAAATACAAAACTAAGTCTTGTGATATAGAATTTTCATTAAAAAATCAAAATTTATAAAATAAAGAATCCGAACATTAGTAATAACTATGTATCTATAGCAACCTCTAAATATATATTTAAAATTTGTGCCCGTTTTCAGTTTGGAAAGTCAATTGAAAATCATAACTGTGTTAACCCTTTCCTGGCTGAATTAAGAGTTGAAATAGGCGTCCTAAAATCACTTGTTGCTTCTTTCAAATGACAAAAACAATAAAATATTTGGTAAAAGGCGGGATTAAATGATTTTACATTAAAAGTATAGATCTTCCTTATCGATCATAAATAACAATATTATACCTACCAGTCCATAGATGTCTATACCTGTATGAAATATATCATAATTCCATATGGCATCATTAGCCAGGAAAGTGTTAATCTAAAGCTGAGCAGTTTAATTTCTGGTAATTTCAATTTAGGAACGTTACCCTATTCTTTATTTCACCTAAGTCTCGCATAACGCAGAACTTCAGTGGAATCTAACTACCGCGTTATACGAAGGTTACCTGTACATTACTCTAGACATTGAACCTAAATTTGAAAATGACAAAGATGTAAAACCTTCTATAGCATCTGCGGACATTAAAATTTTAAATCCTAACGGTCACAGTAGTTGTTTATTTAAGTTCATATAAGTTCATTTAGATGTTTCTAAAGTTGGAGTTATAGTAGAAACTCCATCATAAGTCTAGTAATCACATTCTGCTAAACTATTTTTAGAGAAGAAAAGGCAGAATTCTCTATATATGTTTTAAATCACAAATAATCGAATATCTTTGAGAATAAAACTATCAATATATTAATTTCATTTTACATCGATTTTTAATGATTTTTAATACAATGGCGAGCAAAGGTTTTTGCTAGTGATACATAAAATCAGATATGCATTAATATATATTTACGTATCTTCTTAAGACTGTTAAATGTTAAAAATTTAATATAATAGTAAAGTAATATTTTTAAAAATTGCATTTGTTTAATTTTAAGAGAGCAAAATATTTTGCTAGAAATTTATTCTATATCATGTTTTCACATATTTTTGATTGATAATTAATTTTTTATATTTATTTAATAACCCTTTAATATATATCCTTCAGAAATGCCAAAGATTTTTGAAGAAATTAAGGAATTAATAGTAGATAAGTTATTGAAAGGCAAAACACAAATGAAGGTGTCTAAAATGCTTTGTTACAGCTATAAGTTACATATGGCGGAAGTATTTACAACGTGGATCAGTTAAAAATCAACAGCAAAGTGACGCCCATTGAAATCTACGGTGAAAGAAGATCAATTTTAATACATTCAAAAAGAAATCCCTATGACACTGTAAGAGAAATATCTCGAGAGGTAAAAACGAACGAGAAACTGTCAATTTGGACAGTTCGGTGAATTTTAAGAAAAAGTGGCTTATATGGAATATTAGGAGCTAAAACCCGCTTTATAATAAGATTCAAATGCGGAAACGAATAACTAGGTGCAAATCCTATAAATCATTAATTCAAGAATTTTGGAATAATGTAATGTTTACCGATGAGGTACTTTTTGACTTATATACCACTCGGCGTCATTATGTTCTAAGACCTATAAATAGTCGTTTTAAGAACAAATATACGTGTAAAACAGTGCGACAAGGAGATATTTCAATATTAGAGTGGGAAGCTATTTAAGGGAATGAAAAACGAATGTTGATAAAATGTCCAAGAAGACTAAATTCTGCTGCTAATCAAACTGTTATTGAAATAGGCCTTCGAGACCTTGATTCTCCGGAAATTATTTTTATGCAAGACGGTGCTTCATGCCATCGTTCGAAGTCTACTACAGAATTTCTGGTTAGGAAAGATATTTGCGCCATTAGTGATTGGCCCCCAAAATCACCTGACATAAACATAATAGAAAATTTATGGTCGATCATGAAGGACGAAAGTATATAAAAGAATTCAGAAAACATCTATCGAATTATGGGACAGTATCTTAACAGAATGGAACCTAATACTGGACCAAATGATATTTGATCTATACAGATCAATTCCAAAGAGACTAAATGACATAATTAAAAATTGTGGAATGCATTCTAAATATTAATTATCTATATAATATATAAAGATGAACGTTTGTTTGTTTGTTACCCATAGAATTCCCCACCGTTGGACCTAGAGTGCTGAAATTTTGCACGTGGCCCTCATTTGACTCGGACAGGTCATAGGCTAAGTTTCAACCCCAGTTAACCACCCCTAGGGTACCCTAACCCTACTCAGGGTCACCTTAATTTATTACAGTAGATACCCCAAAGAGGCGAAATTGGTAACAATGTGACAAATAAAAGTAGTAGATCATGTTAGTTTTATAAAATAGGATTAGTGTACAACTGCTTCAAATCTTCAGGATTTAAAAGTAAGCACAGAACTAATGGGAGGAACAGTTGTGGTATTAGCTGGAGATTTTCGACAAACCAAAATTACAGTCTATCGACAAGCTTTATCATAAGTGATATATAAATTACATGTACTTTTATAAAATTAAATTTTTATGTATTTTTTAAATTATTTTTTTTAAATGTATGAATTGAAATAAATTTCTTTATTTTGAATCTGTTTACTATTTTTTAAATCGTGCAACGCCGGATACCCCAGCTAGTGTATTATATTAATAAAGTTTTGTGAGAAAGTTAATGAGAAGACAGCAACCCTTTTATACTTTTCGATTTCTAGCAAAAACTTTTGCTCGCTTAAAATTAGCGAAGTTATACTTCAATGCTTTTAACATTTTAACATTTAACATTCTTGAGAAGATTGGTCTTCGTACGAAACATACATAAATATATATTAATAAATATCTGATTTTAAGTATCACTAGTAAAAACCTTTGCTCGACACTGTATTATCAATCGTTATAAAATTTGTAAATTGATGTGAAGCTCTCAGTATTAATTTCACATATAATTAATTATATTATTTCATCTTTCCGTGGAAGTCCGATTGTAAAATTAATAAATAAATAATAGAAATATAATAAAAAATATAAACATTTATTTAATAAGCTAAAGTTAATAGATATTCTAAATCATTTTAGAAAAAAATACGAATTATGCAGAACATGTCAATTATCTTTCTGTCTCAATGAGTGATATTTATGAATGAGATATTCTATTCGCCTTGACGTTCTGCTATGAATTTTCTGTCTAATTACAGTTAAAGCCGTTAAGATATTCCCCGTAGCCAGAAAAAAGAAGATGAATGCCACAACTAGAACCTTAATTTATAAAGTCGATAAAATTCGTCGTAATAAGAATTGGGAAATTTACATGCCATTCCTTGGAGCTAGTGTCATAGTTAATTTGACAGAGAGTCCAAGCATTATACAACTGGTAGAAATAAACAAAGAATAGAAGAGGGAGGATAAATGTCAAATGCTTAAACATCCAAGACATGAAACCATCTAAAAATTGATCCATCTCAAAACTCATTTGTACACAACGGTTACTTACCAACTGTGATATCCATTTTGTGTCGTTCACCCAATGCTCTCATTTTGTACAATGATCCCTTTTGGTAATAATATTGGATGAATTGAACGAATCCTGAAATCAACCAATTATTCCTTTGATTAGTTATTTATTAAAATTGGGAAAATTAATTTAAATAAAACCCTAAAAATTCATAAAGCTGGAAATGGCTGGAAATTAAATTAACTTATAAAAATTCCTAAATTATTAGTTCAATAACAAAAGGCCGATCTGAAACAAAATCTCCTCGTGTTAGTGAAAGTGTTTCAGAGTCTGAAGAAACATTAACAATTAAACATTTCTTCACACTATGATCGACGAATTTAAAATATTTACGCGTTTTCCTTTGCAAAAAAGTTGTTTTTCAGAGATAAAATTCAGAATTTCGAGTAGAATAATTGTATCTATTGTATCTTGTATGAAAAATTAATAATTTTAGTGATACAATTATAAAGAATGTCCTCAAATTGTTAAAACTAAATATTATTCGAAAAGATTAACGATAAATGACGTAAGACTTTGTGATTTAGCCCATCCCTATAAGACTCTGTAACACATATTAATCTCTTGCCTTCCAAAGTAGAAATGAAAATAAAAAATGAACTTATGATTCCTAAAATGTCGAATCAAAGAAGAATGTTATAAAGTAGACAAAAAAGAATTTAATATGGTTATAAAAGGAAAAGGAAATCTTGGTAATTTAACTTAGAGTTAAAATCTCTTCCGCTAAAATATTCCGGTAGTTTGGAAATATTTGAAGGAAGTGAATAAACTAACTACAAAAACTTTGAAATCCTTGCGAAGGTTTTCCACTCTGCAAATTTTAGAAAATGTAGCTTTGTATAATTGCACTTTTCGAAACTATTATTTTTTATTATTATTTATTAGTATATATTTTTCAACTTTCACCACTGATTTATTTTCGATTGACATTGTATTTTATGTATTTATTAAAAGCTTGACTATGAATCAGTAAATATATCGATGTTTTTTATGATATTTACAAATGTTCGGCACAGCCTTTTTCAGTGATTTTGATCCTTTTGAAATTTATGAGACAAAAGTCTGTTAGGTAATATTAACGTACTCAGGTATATTTGTTTACATATTTATTGCATATTACGTGAAAATTTCCCGACACCTGAATAATATTCAATTATATTGCCTCAATAGCACTGAACTTAAACTCCCACTAGAGAAATATTTGATTCATCCATAAAAAATTCGTTCGCGAATAGTTGATTAGTAAAATCACAAATAATCGCTTTGCAGTTTTCACATTCTTCATTTCTTTTTCTTATATAGACTTTCAATCCAT
>CAUHTR010008107.1:12311-22889 GCA_959609185.1 Schmidtea polychroa
GAGATAATAATTTGAAACAAAAATTCTTATTTTTATTTGTTAGGTAGATATACATAAAACCAGACTATATATACTTTTATGCAATCTTTTTAATTATTATAAAATAATGATTAATTAATGTGATACTTGCACTGTGCTTATTTCAATGTACACAAAAATGTTATATTTAACTCAATATTTGACAGCGCAACCCGAAGTTTTTGGCCACGATCTTTTAACCATGATCAAAACAAGAGTTGAAAAACTTGGCTCAAATGAATACGTCGTAGTGTTAGTATGGCTTTATCGGAGATGCAAGGATATTCTTTCTTAACAGCTATCAGAAAACATCTAATGAAACGTCGGTGAATTAAAGTTTTAACGCCCCATTATTATGCATTCATTCATCGTATTTAAAAGTTCTTCAGGCAAATATTTGACCGTTAGTGATTCTCGACGTATGCAGCAGTGTATAAATTGTATTGCTTGATCTTTTTTTTGTTTTATAGATGAGATAAAACCTTTTTTTACTACCCCCGGTGACTTTCACCAGTAATTCGCTCTGGAATTTCCTTACAGAATAATTAAAGAAAAAAATCCTCACCGACAAAACGTACACTACAGCTATAAGTCCTGCCTTATTTTTGATATCGATTGATTTGTTAATTTCTAATGCAAAGTTTTCCGACAATATCAGTTTTGTAAAATATGCTTCTAAAATGTCGCTTGACATATCGTGAATACGTCTTTAAACAATGTCAACAGACAATGAAACTTTATTCACTTCCTTAACTTTATTGGGCCCAAGCATAAGTCAAATCATTTCCATGTATGAAGGCTTAATAAGTGTTTCTCTGACTTTTGGCATGCACTTAATTTTGCAACATGGTAGCTAGCATCTAAAGCCTTTAGAAACCGTAACAACTGATTTCATCAATTTCTTCTGATCTTAATTTTATTCTAAGAGCCTCTGGAAGTAAATTTGGTCTTTTTGCGTAATTTGGATGGTTTGAATTTAGATGACAAATTATTATTATTATTATTATTATTATTATTATTATTATTATTATTATTATTATTATTATTATTATTATTATTATTATTATTATTATTATTATTATTATTAATTATTATTAATTATTATTATTAATCTGCTTTACTGTTTCTGGTCCCTCTGGAATCTAGGTATACGCTTTCAAAACTCCCTCTCCCTAGAGTTGATAAAATTACACGAGTAAAACTTTACTTAATAAAGAAATTGAAAACACTTCAAAAAGGCACAACCGAAAATTCGTGTAAAACATAAAGCAAAAATAAAAAAGAAAATAAAGCAAATTGTAAAAATATAAGTGGTGAAAAAGATTAGCTTTTATTGAAATTGATAATCTTTCAAAATACTGGAGAAAAACTAAGGAAAGGAATCAAGACAACAAAGAGTGAGATTAGATTATAATCCTAGCAAAAATTTGCATATTTAATTTTAACCAGCCGAAAAATGTATAAGCTTTATAATTGACCTTGGTATTAAATTTTCATTGTCACTTTGTTGTGTTGATTACTTGAAATATTTAGATTTTAATAACGCAAGTCAAGGTTAAATACTCATTGTGTTGAATGCTGCAGGTCATAGGTAAACGCATGCTAACGTATACTTGGGTAACTGTTGAACGCGCGATTATAATCGACATTTGAGCTTGTAACATAAACAAAGAATAAAAGAGACAATATTCTAATTATAGAAACAAAAGTAGCAATTTTGATAGAACAATTTAGTCTTTAATCGGGTTTGATATTTTATGAGTAGCAAGTTAGACAAAATATTAATAACATGAAATATAGAAACAATAATAAAATGTTACCCATATATAAACTGTAAAGCATAAATTGATCTCGGAATCTGTCATACGAATCACTAATTGGCCTATTTAATAAAATACGAATCAAATATATTACCGCATTTGTGACAGTCTGCCTATTGAAAAGTTTTGTTTAATTTGAACATGTTAGAAAAGCTTATCAATTAACTATGCTTTATATTTTACAAAAGTAAAACTACCATTTGGGGATTTGATGGCAATTTTAAGAAAAATTAAATTTTGTATAGATTTCAAATATATAAATGAGTAACTAATTGGATGTCCAAAAATTCAATTTCCCAAAATCAAATTTTACTAACATTTAACACTAGATTTACGGACTTAGCCAATTAGACTCATTTAAAATTCTATTGCTACATATATATAATACTGATTTATTATTTTTTGAATACATATTGTTATGTATTAATGTTTGGATATTGTAAGTTTATGTGTATAATGGTTTGTACCTTTAGTGTTTGAATGTATGATAGAGAAATTTTGTAGAACCCGATAGAGTCACCTATAAAAATATATGGCGGACAATCGGGGTGCGTGTATGTAGTGCGTGCTACAATACAAATAATAATGAAATCAAAATATAAAATTAACTAAATATAACCAACAAATTATATTTTTCCAAATTTTATTAAATATTCTTAGTTGTTCTGTTAGATAATATAGGGATAGAATTATAGACGGTAAACACACTAGTTATAGGATTTTCAGAAGGCGTTGAATTAGATGAAATTGTATTTGAAATAATCTCGTTAAATAGAAGATTTTCCGAAAGCGTTGAATTGAATGGATTTGTATTTGTAATTTTGAAACAGTCTTGTTAAATGGAAGATTTTCAAACAGCGTTGAATTGATAGAATTTTATTGTTTGTAAATTATCGCTAGATATTTTTTTAAATTTCCATAACGATGATGACCATAAAAAAACAAAACCTAATTGAGATATTATTGGAAACAACAATAACGATAAAAAATACAACAATCTACTACACATATATTGGTTTTTAGATACGTCATGAAATATAGGTAAATATTAATTACTCTCCTTACCGACTCCCTCATTTCTGCATATCAAATTAGGAATACCGATTTTACGGCTAATTTTTACCAGTAAATCTAGTGTTAATCATTTATTGCAAAATTAATTATCGTATTTCCCAGATCCCGTGCATTTTATTTGCTCATTAAAACCATATTACTTTCCTGCATATTTTTATCATATACTAGGATAACTTCATAAATAAATTAAGGTAAGGTTCCATAATCTATTAAATAGTACTATATTTATATATAGTGAAGGAAAGGTAACTGTGGTACATATCCAGGGCTCAAAGTGGAAGTTATAATATAAGAAATTGAATCATGCCCGAAAAATACCCTCGTTTTAGGAATTCTTGTAAATACTACACATAATAAATGGTCACTTTCAAAATAAAGCTGTGTTACAAAGGAATGCTGCGATTTCATTTTTTGACGTCCTTTCTTATTAGGATTTCCTTAATTCATCCAGTGAAAGCATGCACCTTCTTGGATGGAACTTTGAGTGATTATTGGGATTATAAAATACTACGTGTGAAAATAATACTTCTGCCACTATATTCCAAACTCATTTATCTCGAGGATCTCGAGAAAATTCCTTGTGCGCAGAATAATAAAAGTAGGAAACGCTAGATGCCAGTACACGTTTACTCAAACAATCCACGTGTTTTCACATTCTATCTCATTCTTTTTCTTCAAATATTCATACTGGTGAGGAAAACCAATCTACTATGAATCGCGCTGTGTTCTCACCATGTTAACTTAGTGAGGAGAAGAGCATGGTGAATACAATTCGTTAGCTATCTCCAGTTATAAGCAGGGTTATGGAGTCGGCGTTTTTTTTTGTTATTAAAGATTTTCACTACAATGAGTAAATTAAAATCCGAAATCTTATTTTCCGCTATTGCAAAAGCAACAGCAATGTAGCCCATGCAATAAAAAATGCGCAATGTTAGTTTAGAGAAAATAATCTAACAAATAATAACATTCTATTGGCTGGCATCTCTGTTGACTCAAGGGCGATCCCCTATTAACAGAAGAACAGAAAACTAAAGCTAAAAATGTTCTATTTGAAGGGTTTCTGAATCGAATACCATGCGATAGCCACTCAAATTGAATTATTCTATAAATCCTATATCTTAACAATTAACAGAAACTAAAACATCTTCTGTTGAGTTTGAATACAAATACAGAGAAAAGAAGCCAATTTTAATAAGATTTTTACATTGAATTGGAAGGTATATGAAATTGACCGAGTTTCAAAATTGGATATCAAAGCAGGAATACTGTGAAAGTCTGGAAATAATTTCAGTGGAGCGTTTATTTTCCGAGCTTAAAATTATTAAATCTGATTTAAGAGCTTCATAAACATTGACTTAATAGAAGCAATATTTTTAGATAAAATTCCATCTAGATCACGGGCATAAATTGGAATAACGAAATAAGATTTAGTTAACGTGCCAAACAAATCAAATGAAGCAAGCTTTTTCTGTTTATTAAATGTTTTCTTTAATTTTTAACGAATACTTACTTACTTTTTATTTAGTTTAAATTGTATACCTACATCATTAGCAATAAGTTATTATAAATAAATTAGGTAGGCGTAGGAAATCAGATCGGAATCGGATTCGAAGTCAAAGTCGATAAATTTTGTAATGATTCCACAACCCTGGATATAAGTTACGTTGCAAGTACCACAAATATATTCGGTATAATTTCAAAGATGAAGAGAAGTAAAAAATTCTATGTTTTCTATAAGGATATTGACAAAACACGTTCGACAGAAATGATTAAGAAGTTTATAAAAATGACGAATTAGATGGCAAGAATAAAAATATAATATCGAAAATAGCCTTTTTTCAATATTCTTGATCTAGCTGGAATAAACTCGTGGGAAACATCAATAAATTCAGATTCAGGTTCATGTGGAAGAAAAACGTGCCAAATAAGATATTGCAAAGAAAATGAAACTACAAAAATTAGTTTCAAATGCAAAACATGCGCTGAACATGAATATGGATTGCATATTGTTCATTTCTATATTATAGAAGTAATGGAAACTTAACGAATGACTTGTTGAAGACGACTCATTTGACCCGTTGCGTGAGAAATAGATAATGGATATAATCACTCAATTGTGATAGCGATAAATTAATAATAAATATAAATGATAAATAGATTGAATAGAACCGGCAATATGATATTTGTATTCTAATCCTATGTGAAAATCAACTTTTCTTATAGATTTGTCAATTTTCTTTTAATTAAATTTAATTTATTGATTTGAATTTTTACCTAATAATTAATTAATTTCAATCAATAATTTGACATTTTTACCAATGTTATTTAAAATATGATTTTTTTTATTATGTATTAGTATTTTTGTAGGCCCTAATAAGGATACTCGTATTAGTTATCATGTAAAACAAAAATTCCACGTGTAATTTATTGTGTTAACTTTAGCATAATATTAAATTAATTTTCTTTAGTAAATTTATTTATCGATAGTCTAAAGAAATAAAAATCAAGAAATTGGAAAAATTATCAATGGTGATGAAACTAATATAACTTTTACCATATAAGCATTATTCCAGAGAGTGTGGTATATATAAAGTGACTTGCAAGCCACCAACCTTTGATCCTTGAACCGTTTATAACAAGTATCTGTTCTCGAATAGTTAAAGTACAATAATACCAAACTAATAGAAAATGGAATGCTGCATCAAGAATTCTGAATTATTAGTAATCTTATCATTTCCAAAATATAATTCAAACATGTAGTTTTACTAAGAAATCCACAAAATATACTATATAAAAATATAATAATATGATTAATGCGGATTTATTATGTATATCAGTTTTGGTTTTTCTCAAATTAAACAAAAGAAAAGGCAAAAACAATTGAATTATACGACCTATTGAAAAATGGAGATTGGGCTCTGCAATTCGTAATTTTACCCAATATACCCTTAAACACTAAACTAATTAAATTTTTAATTTCTAGGAAAAATCTTTACTTTGAAACTCTTTTTCACTATTCAAGTTGAATAATTGGATACATGAATATTGATACTATGATTTAAATATTTCAGCAAATGTCGAATATATTTGTAATTAACTATACATGACTCGTAAACAACAGTGCTATATTTGGCACAAACCAAATCCGGATATATGCAGTTAATGGTAAATATAAAATCATCAAAATTCGTACTGTACCATATTAGACACAGTCCATATTATGCTGACATTTCATGATAAGTAAGAAAGTATTTCACTTTATCAAAACTATTTGTGACTAAATAGGTTTATTTCTTTTACAAATAAAAATGGTTGGATTAAAAAAGAATTTTAAGGAAGCTGTGATCAATTTTATAAGTTAGAACCGACGAAGTTGAAAAACCGAAACTTGAAATAGTTATAATGCGAATCGAATTTTTTTCTTTTAAAAGATAAAATTTTTGCAATTTTGGAGATAAAACTAAATATCCATTGTTAAAATATTTTTCTTTGATAATTAGTTATAATTATGATTCAACATATGAATGTCATATTTATTTTATGGTTTTACATTTGATCTTTATTAATTCAATAATTTTCATATTAATATTTGCAAGACTATAGATCAAGACAATATATAAGGTACAATACATCGTCTTACAAATATTAATATGTAAATTATTGGATATGAATGTGAGACATTTTTTTCAATAATTAAATATTTAAAATCAAAATATCCAACAAAATTGACTAATGCTCATATTTTAATGATTGTTTTAGTTGGGAAATCAGCAAAAATGGTCGATACTACTCTGCAATAATCCATGAAACCGAGTGCTAATTTAGACATAAATTAAGTAAAAAAAAATCAGTCACATTTAATGAATCGCCATTAAACAGTTAAGTTGAAGTGCGATTACATATAATTTGTTAATGAATATTTTTCTCCTATTGTTTTTACATTGAAATAAAACAACCTATTTAACACTTGTAAATATTATATGCTTGAAAAAATCGATAAATTTCACAAAATTCAATTAATTAGGTTTCTAAATTTGTAAATGTTTTAAGCAAAGAGTTCTTTATTGAATATATAATCTAAAATGTGTCCATGTCAACAAAAAGGTTGAGCACACCTGCAAGAAATTGTAAAATATGTTTTCTATCAATGAAACAAGTTCAGTGAATTCCGGATTGAACAAGAAGCAAAATTTCAATTATTATTGCTTTTCCCAGTAACGAAATTTATGTGACTCCTATTTTAGTGATTGGTTTATACTCATTATATCAAGGTAAATATATAATAATATAATATTATTATTGCAGGTGAGAAATAACTTATCCAATTCATGTTCATCGCAAATGAGACCGTTTCCTTTCATCAATAATATGTACATCTTGTACAGCTACCTCATACCAGTTCTGTCCTTTCATTATTTATTATCACAATTTTATTCTATATTCAACTTGTTCGCATATGTAGATGGACCTATGTTTTCTCCAATTTCACAAATATGATTGTAATGCCTAACTTTTGGCAAAAAGATTCCAATAAATGTTTCGTTTTGTTAAACTATACTGTAACATCTAAACTATACAGTAACATCCTATTCAGTGTCAAGCTCAACATAATAATGTATCAGTTTATATTGAAATTGACAGTTCTTGTATCTAAGATTTATTCAATTTATTTCAATCTTTTTATTGGCATTTTCCATTTTTAAACTACTTATTTGTACATATTTACTTTCTGTGCCAATATATCATCTCGGGCATCCAATCCCGAAGAGTCTTTTCAATCTCATTATCCTGACTTATAGATATTGAATTTCATTAAATAAATTGATTTTTAATGATTTTTAAAGAAAATGTAAAAACAATGCATTTAATGTTTCATCATTTAGACCAGATCTCAGTTTATTGCAAGTTCCAGCTGATGAAAAAACTCTTTCACATTTTACTGAAGTCACAGTAATCATTGATAAATTATGATTGCTATTTCTGAGATAATATTCTTTTCAAACATTGTAAATTAAAATTACAATCACATTTTGTATCAGGCTATCAAGTTTTGAAAAAACGCTGGTTTTCTAATAACGAATGCTGTGACTTTTACTTTTACTTCCAGTTGCAACATCCAAAATTGCATTAGAAAAATTTGATACCGTTTTAATACACTTTAATTTATCAAGTGTTTCCAAGCAGTGTTGCTTCTGTTTTGAATTTTAAATGTTGGTTAATTTTAGGATCATGAAGAAAATTAATAATATCTCCTGACATCGAACAACTTTCGAGGAAACAGCATTTATTAAAAGCACATATATTTATAATAATTTGAATAAATAATATTTTATATGATAAGTATGTATTTTATTACTATTTTTAATCCAAAAATCCCTGGATTGGATGTCTTATTCTCATCCCATAGTTANCCGCTTCATACTAAAACAGTAACTAAATAAAGCGGAATATTGACTTATGTTCTGTGCATTTTATTAGTGTTAATTTTAATTATTAACTATTAATTATTTCATTCTATTAATTAATTACTTTATTTATTAATTAATATTTAAAAAATTTTAATTTTAATTTTATTAAATATTTATTTCTTTAGTGTTAATTTGGTATTATTAATTATTTTTATTTATTTATTTTACTGTAATTAATATTATTATTTTAAAATTATTTATTTTATTTTCATTAATATTAATTATTGTATCTTATTATTTTTTTATAGGAATTATTTATTTTTTTATTTTTATTTAATTTAATTTTTTTATTTATTAATTTTTTATTTTTTAATAATAATAATAATAATAATAATAATAATAATAATAATAATAATAATAATAATAATAATAATAATAATAATAATATACATAATAACATAATACAGTACTTATAGGGATTATATATTTTTTATATTTAACAGATATTTTTGGAATCATCAACACAAAATAGTTTCAAATTGTCAATAGTCAATTTGATAAATCAAAGGTGTTGATGAACGCATTGATGAATGCATATCAATTCAAGTTCTGACTGAAAAGTTAATGCAATTTTTGGTTTTCTAGTGTATAACAAATTTGAAAATAAGTAAAATCAACTCAATATATTGAAATTGTTAAAAATAATTTCTTCATTCAGTTATTCCGTTGCATTACAAGAACGTTTTCAATCAACGGTAATTTTATTTAATATTCGAATTTTGTACTTTATAGATCACAGTTCTTAATTACTATCAAAAATTTCCGTTACACTTTTTATCAAACTCTATTCGCCATATTTGGAAATGTGAATTGATTAAATTATATTTTAGATTAATTTTATTGATTAATTATTATAATGATTTCAAATATTGAAATATTTGAAAATTAAATTATTTATATTTAAAATAGTTGAATGTTGATAATTCTATTAACAATTAGCATTTTCAAAATATACGTGGAACATACTATAAATTAAATTATACTTCATATATATATATATATATATATATATATATATATATATATATAATATATATATATATATATATATATATATATATATATATATATATATTTGACAATGAATTAAGGACAATAGATAGAAACAAAATATCAGACTTTAATTATATGAATAGAATGTTTATTGTAGTTAATAAATATTATGGTAAAATGTTAATAATTCGTAAACAAAATAATTTCATGAACTTACCGATTTCGTATGAAAAAATACAGAAAAAAATTATAAATGAATGAGACGGTTGTAACAGACAATTTGAATTTCTCATAATCTTCTTTATATGCAAATCTAAATATAAGTTCATTGATCAAATACTGTGAAAAATTAACATATTATATGATTTCCAGCGAGATAATGTGAAATTGGGTCTAGGACATTACCACCCTGTCATTACCCTTCTCATCATTTACCCCCCGGATTATTACCACCGTTACATAATATAAATGAGAATGTTACACACACTATATCGGAAGAAGACGTCGAAACAGAGCTAATCCTGTCTTTGTTTCTCATGTTTGGAGTGCACACAGTCATGTTCAGAATTACTTACCTCGGACTAACAACAGCGTTGAAGGTTGACATAAAAATGCAAGCTGCGACTACGTCTGACCATCTAAACATTTGGCGTTTTTTGATAATTCTTCGAAGAGAACAATCATTTCTGAATGTGCTAATTTCTCAGCGACTTGGAGGTCATCCAGTGGAACTTTCGCGAAAGAAATATCGTGACTGCAATGCTCGGATTAAGAACATTGCTAGTGATTTTGTTAATAAAGACCATTTTGAATACTTACGAGGGATTGCACATAACATTCAGCTGTGCATTGCATTTTATTTTTGTATTTAGTAGTAGTCATTTAACTCATTTTATTTTTAATTTTTATGCTGTGTAACTAAATATTTATTTTGTATTTTAACTTTTGAATACATAACATTCAGCTGTAATAGTTGGTAAAATTTATTGTATTTTATTTTTGTATTTACTATGATATACTATAACCTTTTTACTTTTCACAATTATTTTTGGATAATTTAATAATTATAAGAACTGTTTTTTCCAATTTCACCACTGATTATTTTTTCCATTGAATTTATTAAAAAGAGAGCTTGAAGACTATAAATCAATACTTGAAAAAGGCAGTGCCGAAAATTCATGAGTATCAAAAAACATCGATATATT
>CAUHTR010008107.1:22989-60114 GCA_959609185.1 Schmidtea polychroa
AACATCGATATATTACTGATTTTTAGTCTTCAAGCTCTCTTTTTAATTTAATAATTGATATTATAAATATTAGATCTAGAAAAAACATTGTCATATATATATTAATAGATAAATGATTGGGTGGATGTCACGGGAAGAATTGTCCTGCTTCCTGTGAAATTAAGCGATACAATAAATGAAAATTTGGTTGAAAAAAGAAAATATTCTCAAATTTTTAGGACGAGTCAGAATATATATAAAGTTCTGCTAATTATTATTTTAGTCCATCGTTTTGATAGCAATTGCATTAAAAAACTATCTAATTCTATAATACTTGCCTAATATTTATTTATTCCAATCTGCAAGTACAGATGTTGAAAATTTTTAATTTTATTCAATTGAATACGTAACTTTAATAACTAAATTTAATAATAAGTTATTATTTATGAAGTTCTAAATGAATTTATGAAGAGTAAAATTACAAAATATATAAATTGTAGAATTCATAGATCAATTGTTGACTTTGTATATCTAATAATATTTAGTAGCTATATTATAATAAATGAATTGGTTCATACATTCACTTTTCACATACTATAACGATGCACTTTGGGCTTTTTATATTTATCACTTTTCTTCGTAAGATTAGTTTGAAAGGCTCATAAAATGCTTCATATTATATATGACTGAATTTTCTCTATACACTCCTCTATTATTGGATGCAGAAAATATGGTTAGGTTTCAAATAAAGATAATTACCTACGTTTATAATGTCACTTGTAAGTAGGAGGGTAAAGATTTATTGCAAATACGAAGGATATATTGATATTCAAAATGAATCACATATGCTGCAAGAATATGCAACATGAATCAGATGTGATGCATGAATATTGAATGACTCCTATGTGATGCATGAAATTAATATTCCATTTAATAAAATAAGATGCATGCATATTCAATATGAATCGCATGTGATGCATGAATATATAATATAATTCACATGTGATGCATGAATATATAATATGAATCACATGTGATGTATGAATATTCAATATGAATCACGTGTGATGCTTGAATATATAATATAATTCACGTGATGCATGAATATATAATATATAATTCACATGTGATGCATGAATATATAATATGAATCACACGTGATGCACGAATATTCAATATGAATCACGTGTGATGCTTGAATATATAGTATAATTCACATGTGATGCATGAATATATAATATGAATCACATGTGATGCATTAATATTCAATATGAATCACGTGATGCTTGAATATAATATATAATTCACATGTGACGCATGATTATATAATATGAATCACGTATGATGCGTGAATATTCAACATGAGTCACATGTGATGCATGAATATATAATATAAATTATACATGATGCATGAATATATAATATGAATCACATGTGATGCTTGAATATATAATATGAATCACACGTGATGCTTGAATATATAATATGAATCACATGTGATGCATGAATATTCAATATGAATCACATGTGATGCTTGAATATAATATATAATTCGCATGTGATGCATGAATATATAATATGAATCACATGTGATGCTTGAATATATAATATGAATCACATGTGATGCATGAATATTCATTATAAATCACATGTGATGCATGAATATATAATATGAATCACATGTGATGCATGAATATTCAATATGAATCACATGTGATGCTTGAATATAATATATAATTCGCATGTGATGCATGAATATATAATAAGAATCACATGTAATGCATGAATATATAATATGAATCACATGTGATGCTTGAATATATAATATGAATCACATGTGATGCATGAATATTCATTATAAATCACATGTGATGCATGAATATTCAACATGAATCACATGTGATGCATGAATATATAATATGAATCACATGTGATGCATGAATATTCAATATGAATCACATGTGATGCTTGAATATAATATATAATTCGCATGTGATGCATGAATATATAATAAGAATCACATGTAATGCATGAATATATAATAAGAATCACATGTGATGCATGAATATATAATAAGAATCACATGTGATGCATGAATATATAATATGAATCACATGTGACGCATGAATATATAATATGAATCACGTATGATGCGTGAATATTCAACATGAATCTTATGTGATGCATGAATATATAATATGAATCACATGTGATGCATGAATATTCCATGTGAATCACATGCCGTGCATGAACAAGCAACATGCATAATATGTGATGCATCCATATTCAACATGAATCACATGTGATGCATGAATATATAATATGAATCACATGTGATGCATGAATATATAATATAAATCACATGTGATGCATCCATATTCAACATGAATAACATGTCATGAATGCATGCATATTCAATATGAATCGCATGTGATGCATGAATATATAATATGAATCACATATGATGCGTGAATATTCAACATGAATCACATGTGATGCATGAATATTCAATATGAATCACGTGTGATGCATGAATATATAATATGAATCACATGTGACGCATTAATATGTAATATGAATCACATGTGACGCATGAATATTCAACATGAATCACATGTGATGCATGAATATATAATATGAATCACATGTGATGCATGAATATATAATATGAATCACATGTGATGCATGAATATATAATATGAATCACATGTGATGCATGAATATATAATATGAATCACATATGATGCGTGAATATTCAACATGAATCACATATGATGCATGAATATATAACATGAATCACATGTGATGCATGAATATTCCATGTGAATCACATGCCGTGCATGAACAAGCAACATGCATAATATGTGATGCATCCATATTCAACATGAATCACATGTGATACATGTCAATGGAAAGGAATGCCTATCGTGAAACGTGTCGGCGTCATACGAAATGGAAATTATGGGTTGCCTAGCAATTTATCCTTTAATCATAAATTGAAAGTATTTATTGTCAACATAACAAAATTTATTTGTTGATGGCATTGAAAAATTATTAAATTTTAATAATCCGCAGTGTTGAGCATATCAATTGTTTTGCATTGCAACATTCTATCTCACATTGACAATTATCAACATAAAATTACTACAAATCCAATGAGTTGAAATAATTAATTTAAAGTACAGAAAATACATTAAATTAAAACACTAACTTGTCATCTTTACTAAGCAAAGATACGTTAACATGTCCAATGACAATATTCAAGTAGACGCTAGATATAAGTAACATTAAATTTGATAATTGTCTAAAACTAATTACCCATTCTTTCTAGGTAACGTTTCTTCAATTTCTCGCAAATAAAGTTTACGAGATTTTAAATCTTCCTGTAATTTTTCAATCTTTTCAATATTATCTATAGATTTTAATCTAAAGTCAATTAATGATAAAATCAAAACCAAGCAAATTTACTTTAATAAATCACTGTTTAGTTGTTTCATTCGATAAGTTTGATGTCTTAGGCCTTCTGCACATTTTTTCTGTTTGCTTTTAACTATATCAACGTTATTCATATAATCATTATGAATTTCCTAAATTGGAAATTTGAGAGAAAATATATTTTAAAAATATATACTTTAAGGTTTGCCAATTCTTTATTTAGCTCATCTACTTCCTTTTCAATTTCTTCCATGCCTTAATGTTAAGTAACAAAATTACAAAGTCAATAAAAAATAAGAATATTCAAAATAATGTTCAGTTATATTTAATTATTGAAATACTTAAACAATGACATTTTGTTGTATTTTACATTAAAATTGACGAAGTTCCTGATTTTGAAATTTTTTAAATTTAAATATATGTTGCAAAGATATAACTTTAATCAAGAGTAAATAAATTTTTAATATAAAAATATTGATTTTTTGATTTCCATTAGCTTATAAAATGTTGCTTCGAAATAATTAGTTTGTTTTATGATTGATATCAGTGACGGCTTTAGATTTGGTTGTATGGGAAACAAGAATAATATCAGAAAGGAACACTGCAATGATGCATATTCTAAATAATTGATGATGTAATATAATATCCGCGGGCCTGTTGCTAAATTGGCCTATGATTGGTATTTAGTATTATTTGGTTAAATTAAAATACAAAACAGATTACAAGATATAATTTTTTATTGTGTGTAATTATAATAACAAAGATTAGGGTAACTACCCTTATTTTACAATCACCCTGAGAATTTGAATATAAACGGATAATTTATTTTCACACTTATTTTTTCTCTCATTTTATTCATGATTATAATTGGATAAAGATTTTATTAAAATAAAAAAATTATTTATTAAATTTAAACGTATATTTTCGGCTTCATAAAGCCTGTATAATCAAATCTGATCGAGCATGAATGTATAATTTCAAATTTCTGAGTTAAAATATTTTTAACTAACTAATATAAAAAAACCCGGAAATGGTTAGACCCGACCGGAGATCGGAGATATGTTGATAAAAAAGGAGATCTACGGGTGAAACCGGAGATGTGGTCACCTTAACAATTAAATTCAACTAATTTTTAGTGGATGTAATGCCGCATTTTGTTATGATTAAAATTCTTTAAAATTACTTTTTATTAAAGTGAAGCACAAACAATGTAAACAAACTTTCATTCAGTTTAGTACCGACAATTTAAAATATAAAATTTCAACTGGAAATTTTTTGAAATATTTCAAGCCATTTCATTTAATATTTTTACCAAATATTAATAAATTGTATTGAAATTTAAATTTTTTTTTCAAATTCCACATTAGTTTAGTTTAAATTACAGGACTCAACTTTACCCACCTCGCATGAGATATCATTAATATACAAATATCTTGAATCATATATCTAAAATAACTCTTATGTTATTCATAGACTTTCATAATCTTAGATCAACCTAATTTATGTAAAAACACGTTAGATTGATATATAAGAGGAAAGGACTTATGTCATTAGTCCATTTTCAAATCATTGCATTTCAAAAAAATATATTTTATTTTTTAAAACATTTTTCTTCAAATGAAATTTTTAAGAATTGGGGCCTGGGTCAGTGGTCCCCTGGCTCCTCCTCCACTAGGGCCTGGTAATGCCACATACATTGTATAGACTGGCCATCATCTTTGTACATAAGTTAAATAGTATATAGTACTGAGTGGAAGTAGTAATATTATTGAGCATAATGAGACTTATAAGTTAAAAATAGGCACTTCCAATTTTAAAGTAATATCTAGGGTTTCAAAACTATTATGAACGTATATAACTTGATGATAAAATCATTCAACCTAGAAATCAACATTCAAAATTCAGTAAACACGTGCAATTTAAAGCTTTTAATTAATTTTATTATGATTAATAAATTTTATTGGATTCCACACATATAATTATGTAATTACTAGTAAACCTATAAGTATAATTGTTTTTATTGAAATTGACTATGGTAGTGGAACTGTCGTAAAATATTTCACAAATATTTTTTAATTAATGGTTTTCTCTTATTTAATTGAGCGTTAGGATAGATCTAGTGGATCTGATATTCGATTCTAACACAGAATTTTATCTGACACCAAAGATATAATATAAATAAGTAAATATAATTTAAGTTAATGTCCTCTGAATTAAGTTTTCAAACGCTGGGTCTATTTGGTTATCTCGTCGCTGATCTATGCTACGCTACTGACATTATTGACTCAGAATATAACATAAATAACTAAAATAAGTTTTTTCCGATCGTAATATGGTCGTTTCTAACTAAATTTTTCAATTAATTTATATTATTTTTTTCGTTTCTTATTTGTATTTTTTTAACCATAATTAATTACTATTTTTAGCTAGTTATAAATTAATAATTATATTTTTCCTAAGTTTGATAATTAACTGTTACTAATTTTATATTTTAACTATCGAAAGGCATAATTTATTTCCATAATCTATTTATTGTAATTAAAATATCCTACTTATAATTTTCTACAAATTTAGCTCACCCTACCTATATATTATGCCATTTTGGCTATCCCAACCTCAACATGAACAGATTACAATTTTTATTTAAAAGTTTATATGCCGTAATTATGTTTCTGTTGGGTTTTATGATATAAAAGATCAACCGTTGGTTACTCTGACTCCACGTGTTCCAAAAATTAATAAACACAACTCCCAACGTATATTTGTTTTATATAAAGTTTACAATTCTCGATCAATAACAACACTTTCAGCTACCCACAATCTTCTTACAATTTCCGATCGAACTTCGGAAGATCTTGACTTTGTACGATTTAAAAAAATAGTTTCAGCTTTTTGTTTGATTCCGCCCTTTGATCCGAACTCTTTTAATATTCTTTCTGACTCCTCGATTCCTCTTATAATTCTTTTCCTTTTATTTTATTCCTCGAACTCCTATCGTCTGTTTCTTCTTCCCTACCTAAGGCTACCGCTGATTATGTGAATTTTGAGTTTTCTTATATGCTCCCAGAATCGTTGTAATTGCCCCATTTTGACCTAATTGGTTTTGACTTCTTGGGTTATCATACCCTAATTAGCTATTTCTGTTGACCCTCTTCGTAATTCCCCTTCTTTTGTTTACCCTCGTTTATCCGGTTGTTTGAATAATTGCCCTCTGAATTCCTCGTTTGTTAATCCTTCCAAATTGCCGTGCTCGGGCTTTCTTCATCGCTCGGGTTTCCCATTAGCCAATTAATTTTATTAATATTTTACGTTTTTCACATTTGTCTGTTTTACAACCATTTCTAAACATTTTCTAACAATTTCTTGCTCACTGTCTTCTTCACCATCCCTTAATATACTCCTCTCCCGTTTTCCAGCTTCAATTTCGAAAACTTTTCACTTTATTCCACTTTCTCAGATTTGCGCTTTTTCCTATTTCGTATCTGATTGTACCACTTTATAGTTCTGTTTTTACCGTATCTTTCTTTGCCATTGCTTCTCTGCTTGACCGCCATTCAATTTCGGTTTTTTTTTAATCTGAACTATATAATTTAATAATTTACTTTTAAAACCTCAACATTACTAAAAAATAAATAATTAAATTGATATTAATTTGATATTATTATTTTTTTAATTTTTAATTCGTTTAATCTATACCTATCTATTCGTGTTTAAATGATATACTACTTTTATTTGTTTAAATGGAATATTTTTAAGCTGCGCTAAGCCGAGCCAAATTAAATTTTTCTTTTTAACATAAATAATCAATTACATTAAATTCTTCAATAAACTGCTCATCAAAAATATTTGCTACTATTATTATGATTTTCGTATTGAATTCATAAATATAATGATAAATTTCAGTGATAAAGTTATTACAAATTTATTAAAAATTATGTAAAATAATAATAATAATTTTACATTAAAATATAGTGGGCATGTGGAACATTTGATCCCAATTTCAAATTTTTCACTTTTTATTATTTTTGGTTATTTTTCGTCTGAAGTCGATGTTGACACGCCCAATATGGAAATAAACCAGATATCAAAGAGCTGTTTACGACAAACATTGTGTTTAGGTTCATTGTAATTTCCGCGTGCTGTTTACTTGATTTTTTGGAAAGTGGACATTTTTATTCTACCTCAATAAAAATTTATTAAAAAGCTTTATCAGCAGTGTATTTTATGCTTAAAAAACGTTGGCTCACTTTGAATGGCCTACCTGGGAGAACTAAAACACATTTATGTAAACATTCTGTAGACTATGTAATTATTTTTGGAAATAAATAAATTACACTTCAACCAAGTTAAAAATTTCTATCATTAAAAGACATCGAGTTATAGACAGAAAATAAAAAGGGGATCAAGTGTCTCACATCTCCCCTACAATAAAACTATTGGGTTTTATTAATTTGAGTAGGTACTCTCTGATTCCTCGTGTCCCTTTCATTGAAAATCACAAATAACACACTACCCAAAGTATATTGAATCACAAAATATTTCTCTCTACAAAATACAATCGATGACCAAAGTTTTATGAGTTTGACCTATCCTTCGATCGGTGTTGATGCTTTCTCAAAATCTTTATTAATATTCACCTCGTTATTGTTGATCCTTCCAATAAGTTTCACTGCGTTTTGAATATCTTCGCCTAGTCTCGAATTTCTTCTTAAAATCCATACCTAGAGCAAAAATGCCAGCTTGTTCAGATTTTCCCCTTCCTTTTATACTCTTCAAAATCGAAATAACAAATCGT
This sequence comes from Schmidtea polychroa, assembly GCA_959609185.1. Classification (NCBI taxonomy): domain Eukaryota; kingdom Metazoa; phylum Platyhelminthes; order Tricladida; family Dugesiidae; genus Schmidtea; species Schmidtea polychroa. The sequence continues at coordinate 31,199 of CAUHTR010008107.1, forward strand.
TATTGCCAAGCCAATCTCTCTCCTGTCATTCAGCTTCACATCTCTGCCTCGGCTGTCACCTGAAATACTCCAACAAACTAAAATAATCAATAGCCCGATCAAGTTTCTCTGCATGCATTATCTTCTCTTGGTTTTCTACCATTAATCATAGTGACAAGATAATGGGCCTAAAATTTCCTTCTGTTTGTTTTTCTCCTTGTTTAGCCAATTCGGGATTTCTTTCTACTCGCTAATTAATTAATTAATCTATTTCGTTTTTTTTGTTTTTAACTATTATGCACCTTTTCGCACTCTTCCTAGCACTTTCTGAAAATTCCGCTATCACCATGTCATTCCTCGCTACTTGTTCCACCCATGAACAATTTTCCAGATTTTAATTCGAACATTTGAATCTTTTATCGATTTTTAACAATTCACATTTTTGTGCTTTTCACCTATAATGATACACTTTCTCACACCTTTGTTCTCTTTTTATTTCTTTACACTATTTATTCAATCCCTTACCGAATTTTTACATCTCTCCTTCATTTAATTATAAATATAATTCAATTCTAATAAATATTATTTAATTTTAATTTTTATTTTTATTTCTATTAATTTATCTGATTATTTTATTACCTCAACAAAACTAAATAATTTGCCTAATATAAAGATTTATTAAAAATAAAATAATTTGATCTTATATCATCTATTATAAGAACTTTTTTCGATTTAACCTCTGATTTCTTTTCAACTGACATATTTATTAAAATATTGACAATGAATCAGAAACCTGCACAGGCAGTAAAACTTTTACCCGACCCGACCCGAAAAAATGAAAGTCAAGCTTAAATATTGTAAATATCATAAAGAAAGCACAATTACGATGTTTATATTATTTATATATCAATATAACGCAAGGAGTACATATGCTTATTGCTTATATGATTTAAATACCACAGAAATGTGTTAACGTTAATATATCGTTTAAATCGGTTACAACAGTGGATCTCAAATAATATCAAAGCTCGGAATACCATTCACATGATTTTTTTTACGCGGAACACTGACAAAAAAATACTTGTCCACAATGAATGACCAATCACAAATTACTATAAATATTAGGGTGGGTCGAATGTTAATAAATTTTGAGTTCAAGAAAGGAAACATGGTTAAAAAGTTGTATTTTGGTATAGAAAAATCGAATCAAACCATTTTACTTAGATTTATGGACATTTACTGCTCCCAACTTTTCTCCGAAAATGCAGTTCAACATAAGTGTGAAAACAATGTAATTTGGCTAGTGTCGGAATGTGTTTTGCGCCTTTGTCCATATTTAGATGTAGCTTTCTTAAGAGCTTATAAGTATATTATTTACTCTCTTGGGCTGAGATAGTATATTCTGTGTCCTCATCCCGCATTGAAATATATCCTGACAACGTCAGTGATTAGGAAGGGCCAAATTTGAATTATCCTTTTCAAAGACAAAAATCAACTTTCGAAATTATTTTTTATTAAAAACATCCAGCCAAAAGTTTAGAAATGTATTAGCGAGGGCATAAAAAGAAGTCACATGAAATCAGCTTTGCTTTGCACCTTGGGCAATTCCTTCCTTGAATTTTTACACAGTAGTACCATACCATGTCTGGACTTGTGACCAAACACTTTGCAACTGGCAGAAGAAACATCTTTGATGGCTCTTTCAACGGCTTGAGAATGACAGGGAAATTGTTCTAATGTAATTTTCTTATTCATCTTCAATTCATGATCCAATATATGAGATAAAAGAGGGGGAGGCGTCAAATTACATTTTGTCCAGTCAATCATGTCAACATATGATGTAGCAGACGACTGAAGAAAGACAGTATTCTTGTCCATAGTGCGAATCACTTCGGAAGGGAGAAAATTTTGTCTTGCAGTTATGATTTTTTCTGTTGCAAACTTTCTGATTTCTTCATCATCATCACCAACAGCAGCTAGGAGTATATTTTCTGGATGTGAGAAGTAATTGTTGTTCTGAATGACAGGAAAGATGATTTCTTGGTCTGATGGATCCAAATCCTGCAGAAGTTGGAGCATATAAAAAATATTTCTTGCACCATCTTGGCATGACGAGTGAGTCTTTATATAAAACCATGACGGTCCATAGAAATTGACAATAAATTTCACTATTCGCATGAGAGGTTCAGATGGAGCAGTTTCGGACATATATAGTCGCAGAATTCTATTAGCTTTCGTTAGCCAGCGACTGTGATTCAAATTTCCTGGTTGTGCCATTTGTAGAAAAGGGACATCCTTGTTGTTGTGGTACCCTTTCTGGACTGCCAAGCATACTCTGAGGAAATACAATTGATCAGTGTTCAATTCTTTCTTGACATTTTCACTAATATCTACGACCTTTCCAGGAAGGGACATAAAGGCTACTACGGGCTTGTCTTTTGGATCAAAATCAAGAACGCTTCCTATTTCACCACATGACGTTTTGGACCTTTTGTTTCTCCACCATCGACGACTGAAAAATACTTCCTGAATGGCAATTCATTTGCATGCAACAAGCATATCAGCCATTGTAGAGGTCGCCCTAGGCTTTTTTCGAGTCTTCTGATTATTCCATTATTTTTTTCCGGTGTTTGTATTGGTTCCATCGCACACAATTGCTTGAAGGGTCAGTGAGGACTGCGTGCTAACGATGATTGACATGATTTCTTTGCCAATATCCACAGCTTTACTACTTTGAGGTACAACATGATCGATATATGTATCCCCTGGAAAGGCGACAATCACATAATGCTCCTCTTTTAGGATCCTTCTATGAAGTAAGGTGGAATCTTGTTTCCCGTCGAAACCGAGGCAAATCAAGTTTTTCGCTTCTGCTGAATGCTGTTCAATTTCTCTCTCCCTCCAGTACTTTCTCTGACGCCGTAATTTTGCGGGATCGATGATTGTTTGAGAGGATAACAGTTCCATATCTTTCAGAAAAGCGTTTACTAGTAAACACGTGTCTCTGTTGCTCACACCACATCTGTCAACAGCTTTACTTAATTCAGGATAATGTCTTCTATTTTGAAATTCATCACATTCTTCTACGCTTGACTCTGAGCTTTCTGTTGAATTGTCTAACTTATCTTTACTTTCATCACTAGCGGCTTCACTCTCCGTGTCACTTCTTGAGGTCGGATGTAGATCGTTAACTTCAGTGTCCATTATTTCATTTTTCATTTGTTTTCCTTTTCCTGTAGGGCTGCTTTTCGTTTGTTTTCTCTTCAATTTTGAGGTTTCCTGTCTGTCCGTATTTCCGATTTTCATGTTTCTGGTAGTTTGTTGGTCAATCCAGAACTCCCACTCTAAGGTAGGAATTTTCAAGGCCAATCGGCATGTACACTGACTTCTTCCACGAGCACCATCATTAAAACATTTGCAGCAACATATGTCAAACAATTTGGAAAACGAGCTTAACTTATCTTGAAATTTGGCAGATGACCGCTTGCATTCTGGATACTTCTCTAATTCACGCACTTTTGATATTAGTCGCTTGACACGAACCACAATACTACTGAACTCAACAGTTGGGATACTTGCCTTCATATAAATTTCCTTCACCTTATTTGCGAGAAGAGTTGCTTGTTCGTTAAAGCCAGTATGAAATTGCGTACATTTCTCATTGTAACAGTAATCACGAAACACATCTTCACAAGTAGGTAATTGGTTTCTGGGTAGTTCACAAGTTTGACCAAACAGACAATGACGTGATTTACTTCTTGTTTTGCGAAATTGCTTATTTCTCTGTCCCTTCATAACTGCTCTTCTGTACTCAGCTCTGGCAAAATAAAAGTGAATCATCAAGTTAACTTTTTTAATTAGGTCCAGCAAACACTTGACATCCAATCGAAACAAATTAAATTATCTGAGTTTAGACTGACTAGTAGTATCCATGTGGATTATGTGTTGACTGTAGTGTGTGTGTTAGTATTGTTCAGAAGAAATTGTCTTTGTGAGTGCTTGTGTGAAGGTGCTTCCGTGAATTAACCTCTCTATACATGCACGCGTTAGCTTGGACTTGTGAATAGAGCATGTCAAAAATGGTCTTTCTGCAAGCGTGTGACTGCTTGCAGGATGAATTTACAAAGGCACGTGTGCGAGCATTTTTACTGGGATAGTACTAATATATACAAACAAAAGTTGGGACCTGTAAACCCTTTTAAACAGCAGTCTTTTGCAGGGATATTTCATTTTCTAGCATAAGCACAACTTTTTAGGCATGTTTGGAGAAAAAAAAAATTTTCGACCCACCCTAATAAATATGTCGTAAACGTAAACAATGCCTTCTTATACACCGTTTTGCGAAAGTTAACATTGCCTATAATATACGTTGGTGTGCACACCACCTGAGGTGAGTCACCATTTATATGACAATGTTAACTTAATTTCATTTTTTCAATTTTTCAAAAATCGTTTTAAGGTAAGTTTTTGAATTTAAGTAATTTTTAGAACTTGAATTTTGATTTGATATAATTATGAGATCATTATTCAAATTCTTAAATATTACTGTTAGTCATCATTTATAATATACCATTGATAATTAAATTTCAGATGTTTTTAGGAATTTTATGACATTTTATTTGGATTTATTTGGAATTATTATGTAAAAATGTAAGTTAGATATTTTTATAATTATAAATAAATAAAGTAATAACCAAACATTTATTTTTTAAGACATTTAGGAAACAATGGATAAAATAGTTTTTTAAGTTTCTGTAATCTTCTTTCGAATTTTGTCATTTTCTGTAATTCTATGAAAGTATTAATTTGTTAAAATAATTTATTAAAATTTACGATTTGCGATTTTTTTCTGCAAATTCAAAGATGTCTTAAATATTACTTAAATATTTTTCAATATCTGTAAATCTAAAGAAATTTTATATTCTAAATTATTTTATAATTAAATCTTACGATGTATTTTCTTCTTTTTCTCTGAATCTCAAGGTAGAGCAGTCGGATTCTGATTCAAAAGGTTTTTTGTGCATAACTTTTAAAAAAATTTGAAAATATTAATATGTTAATTATATGTTAATCAATGTTAATTTCGGAAAAAAATCACTTTATTAATTTTGTATGTATTTTTCATTATGTGTGCTGTGTTTGTATGCTTAATTATTTTCTCTCACTTTTTAGATTCCTATAATAAATATATTAACTTTCGCAACATTAAATTTTTACACACAGGTAAGTTTGTGTGTTCCTATAATATATATTTGTTTATTTTTATTAGATTATAGGCTATGTTAACTTTTGCAATTAGGTATAAGCAAAGAAAATACCACGCCCAACAATAACAAGCAATAAAAACACTTTTATATATCTGTGTAACGGCTTTCTTATTGAATCATCTTATAAAAAAATTAATTGAGGTTTTTGATTATATGTATCTTAAATGCAAATTTAAAGATAAAATGTCATTTTTTTCGCGGAACACGGGTTGAGAACCACTGGGTTACAATAACAATTCTTTCTGTCAAAAACTGAGAGTAATGACGTTTAGTAAAAAAATATAGCTCAATCATAAAGACCGTATTAGACGAAATCATATTTATGAAGAATTTTGTACTAGATTTTCAAGTCCATGGTATCGAAATGCTATTGTTTTGGCCAATTAAAATTAAATCCATGTAAGCAAGGAAATGTTTTCACGTAAATTTTATTTTAATCCATTCATCATTGAAGCAAATAAAATTATATTAAAAATTCATAAAGAAAATATTTTTGATTGTTTTTTAAAATTAAGCCCGAGCTTGACCCGAACTCGAATGAAATAATAAAATATCGGTTTTGCCCGAGCCCGTACAGGTCTCTGCTATGAAGCAGTAAAGATATCGATATTTATTTTGAAATATACGAATTTTCGGCACAGCTTTTTTCAAATAATTTTCAAGTAATCAAAATCACTTGAAAAAAGCTGTGCCGAAAATTTGTGAATGTCAAAATAAACATCGATATCTTTATTGATTCATAGTCAAATTTTTAATAAATATAATGTTATATCTTTTAGGCAATGAAATAATATATGAGGTTAGATGAGTAAAGTTTGCCGCTGTTGAGCTCCCACATCTCTGAGAACTTATTGTATGAAAACAGATTTCACGAATGAATTGGTTTATGATTGCCCACTGAACATCAACAATTCGGCCATGACGGTCAAAGTTCATTTGGCTGAAAATTCGATATAAGTTCACTATTTTGTAAATAATAAATTGTGTGGTAAAAATGTAAACAATTCTGAAATTTGGTCCAAGTATTCTTAAAAATATTTAGCTCATGACTCTATTAATTCATACTCAAACTGTGCAGGGAGTCTTCGATTTGCTTCCTGGTCTTCACAATCTATTTTACTGCTATACTTCTGAAAGTAGGCAACCATGAAATCCTGTTTGACAATTTGAGAGTTACTCCATATTTTGTTACAATTGTATGTGTAAAAGTATTGTAATATTTTTTTGTGTTTATAATGTATTGTTAAATTATATTTTTTAATGTTGGTTATTTCTGTTGGCACACGTTGCTTGTAAAAAGAGATAAAAAAACTATATAGCGATAATTTACCATAGTGAATTATCGCTAAATAAAAATATCGAAAACAAATAAAAATCGATAGAAAAAAATTAAGTTAACTATTAGAAATTGGTTGAATATTGGAATATTATAAAGAAAAGGCAATAAAGAATTGGCTGTAAAGAATTGGCAGTAAAGAATTGTCAATAAAGAATTGGCAATAAAGAAAAGGCAATAAAGAAAAGGCAATAAAGAATTGGCAGTAAAGAATTGGCAATAAACAAAAGTATTAGAACATTGTCAATAAAGTGCATTTTTATTATTTAAATTCTTTTTATGATAAACTGATTTGAGTAAAGAATTTTATAATTGTAAAGTTTTAATCTAAAGAGAAGAAATCATTACTTTGTATTTTCTCAATTCAAAGCTAATCACGAAGAAAGATTTAATAGATGTTTTTGATATTCACGAATTCTCAGCACTGCCTTTTTCAAGTGAACTTTCAAAGGATATTTTTAAAGCAACGTTTTATGAAATAAATTTTTGTGAATATTATTGATAATAATAATAATAATAATTCAACCAAGTACTTACAACCAGGTACTAACAAACACATAAAAATAATAACAATTAAAGATAAACGTAAAAGTTTATTCTTCATCACAAATTTGCTTATAGTACGGTCTTCTTAGTGCTAATAGTAAAATGTGTACTATTTCTTTCTTCTTATATCCTTGACAGCATCTAAAAGGACAAGTTAACTTTGAAAGATCTGTACAGACCACACAATAATAAATTTACCAACTAAAAATCTTAATTCTTCAGTGTTTTTTATCAAATGTTTTTTAAATAAATTAATTTTTTTAATTGCGTTAGAATTCAAAAATATTTTAAACTAAATTACAATTAGTAGTTATAAAAACTTTGTCTGATTAAGTAAAATGTATATTCTAAATTCAAGAAAAATCATGAGTTTCGTCAAAGAAATTTAACAAAAATGGTTAATGAAAATAATTGTCAACTCAACCACTCTAAAATAATAAAACACCACGTTGAAATGGATAATTGAAATGAAAATATCTCAAGTTGTGAGAGTCGAGGATTCCCGCTGGCCTGGAGTCCACACATCTATCTATAAATTATTTTCAATTAATATTTAAATAATTTATACAAGGATCCTATTTTTATTATTATTTTTGTATATCTTCTGTATCATTACGTATTATTTATTTTTTGCATTTACTTTAACTCTGTAAATGTTTGGTGCTATTCTGTATTATTTGCTAACTTTAAATGCTTCCACTTCCTTGCCCGTATCAAACACATGTCAATGTATTTTTCTTCCTCTTTAAGATATACTTTGTGATTTTTTGTTCGTTTTATTTTAAAGGTTTTTACCAAGGTTATTCAGATGTTGATTCAAATTTATTTTGTAAACATTTATATTTTGACATACCGTCCGGCACCTGTCATGAATGAAGTTTGCCATATTTCATATGATTAAGATTTAATACAAAAGTGAGTACCGTATATGGAACTGTTAGCCCTTAGTTCTTATTTGTTTAAAGTTATCTTTACGAATGCAGTGCTGGGAATAAGGGCCTGGCCTAGGAAACCTATTTGTCGTTGATGTTGAGTTTGATGTTGGTTAACGAGATGAAAAATGTATGCATTACGGTTTATTGTATTGGTAATTCCTCCAGCTATTCGGCCTTTATATTAAGACTGAACCACGTACACTGTATCAGGCAGCATTATTAGAAGGCTTCCTCATTAGGCCTGTGTAAGAAGTTTGTGTAGAAAAGTTTGACAGTGAGAGATATTAAGCATTGGTGATAATACAAGATCTCTATGTGATTTAGTCAACATAAAATAATAAATTTATTTTTAATTCTTTTTTAATTAAAATCATACATAAGTTTCTTTCCACAACCATTTAAACAACTCATAATGATAGAAAAAAAGTTTACTGAATGTCTGACTAAACTCTAATTACATCCAAATAAGGGTGGTCCAAACTTCCTAATAATATCCTATTGCCAGTATCATATGCCTCCGTGACAAAGTCCGTACCTGGATGAGTTCCATCGATAATTGCAATTATTCTCCCATGCTCATCAAATTTATAAATTTTACTGTCGCTTCCAAAAAACTTTAAGATGACCCATTTTGGAACCAGATATGCGATGGGATAGTTGATAATGGGATATTTGTAAAGAAAGGAAATGGTATATGTAATGCCTGTCATGGGCATTGCTAGGTAATAATTGTTCTCCAAATCGCGTCTTATATTAGCAGGAATACCAATTAAATTGTCCATAATTACCTCTACATTATTTGATTGTTTTGAAAGATCTAGCTTTATTATTCGTCTTTTGTTCACCTCACTTACAATGAGACTCTTTTCATCAGAACTTAAAGCCAATCCATTTGGAAGGTGTAAATTTGATGCTAAAACTTTCATTTCTTTCGTAAACATATTGAAACTGTAAATTCCTCCGGTATTATCGCCTTCAATAATTGAATAAATAAAGTCCTTCAATGACCATTTCATAGAGGAAATTGTGAAATAAATAATCCCATTTGTCGATATGTCTAAGGAATTGAAAAGCTGCAACGACTTTGTCATTTCACTTTTATCTTTTTCTACCAACATTTCTTTGGTTTTCGTTTTCAAATTAATAGCAATAATTCCCCGATAAGAGTCGACAACAATCAGATTTTCGCTGTTGAAGAGTTTTAATCCCAACACTCGGCCACAGATATGAGCAACATGTTCTGATCCGCAATTTGGATGATCATCACCGACTCGAATGATTGGTTCAATTGTTGTTAACTCTAAGTTCAGTTTCCAAACCATTCCATCTGCAGTACCGGTATAAATGTAACCTGTAACAATATCATGGGTGAATGCTTCCGGTCCAATTAGTTTGTTGGAGAATTTTCTGTTCACCTCGTTCCATGATAACCTTTTCACTTCATTTGAAGGCACTGAAACCTCTTCATTGATTACTTTCACTTTTGGATCAATGATCACCTTCGGTGTTAACCAAAACAAAAAAACAGAAATGCCGACAATCGATAATGAATTAATCAGTGACATTAATTAGACTAGATTAAATAGTTATTTTGATTAATAACAAATATTTGTACTTGCGTTTTAATTTATATCAATACTTTACTTAAACTTTGATCTTAGTTGGAAGTTCGCACAGACAAAATATATAAATATGAAGTGTTTTCGTCTAATGTATTAATAATAATAACAATAATAATAATAATAATAATAATAATAATAATAATAATAATAATAATAATAATAATAATAATAATAATAATAATAATAATAATAATAATAATAATAATAATAATAATAATAATAATAATAATAATAATAATAATAATAATAATAATAATAATAATAATAATAAGATCAACAAAATAAAATCAAATTTGAGATCAAGTGAATGCTGAAATTTTTTCTGGGAAAGGATTATTAATACCATCAATTCTAATATAATTCCCAATATTATATCTCCCATATATGTTCCCATATATGATTATCTTTTGAGCTTCATTGTAGGATTATATGACGTCTATATTATTATTATTATTATTATTATTATTATTATTATTATTATTATTATTATTATTATTATTATTATTATTATTATTATTATTGAAAAGAAATCAATTGAAAAGAAATCAGTAGTGAAAATTGAAAAAAGTTCTTATAATAATAATAAAATTATATTTATTTTTGCTTATAAATGAATTTTAATAAATATTTATGATGATTATTTAAAATTTTTAAATTATCGATTTTTCAACTTTATTGAAACGTTTCAACCAATCAAATTAACTTAAAATTAATCTCAGTTTTCACTTTATTGAAACGTTTCAACCAATCAAAAATTAACTTAAAACTAATCTCATTTTTATAATTAAATACTTGTGTATAAGTGTTTCAGAGATTTATGGTCATGCTAATAAAATGTGCTGCTTTAGTTGTGAGTTTTGCGATTCTCGTCTATTGGATCGCCCCGAAAATTGAAACTGATCCTAAAATGGTGAAAAACGAAAATACTCAATTGAAATTTGCAAGTACTTTCAAAAGAATTTCATGGGATAATTCAAGCAGATTATTTATGAACGATTTTGTGGGGCCTGAATCATTTACTCATGATCCGGTCACAGGGGATATCTATACTGGAGCGGCTGATGGAATGCTATATAGATTGAGTATAACTAAGGATTTAGCTACATGGAAATCCGTTATGAGAATAGGGGAAGATAATCGGAACTGTCAATCAAACGAACTCGGGAAAGTATGTGGAAGAATTTTGGGGTTGAAATATGTCGATAAAGGGAAAATAATCGTCGCAGATGCATACCATGGTATATATGCTATTCATTTGGATAAGGGTACTAAGCAAGTGCTCGTAAGTCCCAATAAAGATATGCTCACCCGATCACTAGTGTTTTTCAATTCGTTAGATGTTTCAAAGAACGGAATTATATATTTCACGGTATCCTCAATGAAATGGACTTTGGACGATGCGTTATATTCCATTTTAGAAGGCGACTCTTCTGGCAGAGTTTACAGCTATGATTTAATAAACCGAAAATTATACCTAATCGCAGCGAATTTATCATTTCCGAATGGTTTATCCCTAACTCAAAACGAAACAAGTCTCGTAGTTGCCGAGTTAATAAGAGGAAGATTGTTAAAAATTAATCTCCTTAAATCTCACGACAATGTCGAAGTTTTTGTTGATGGTCTTCAGGGAAAGGTTGATAACATTAAACGAGATGAGCAGGATAATTTTTATGTTGCCCTGCCAGTAGAGGACACATACTTGTTTTCCATAATTCACAGTTATCCCTTAATAAATTACTACTTAGCTTGGCTTATACCGAAAAGAATTTTTATCATGTTATCAAAGGGTAAAAGTCGGATTTTGAAAATAAATAATGAAGGGGAAATTATTTCAGAGATTAGTGGGAATAAGAAGGGCATGCATTTTATTACTGAAGCTTATGAAACTGGCGGGAAGATTTTATTTGGAAATTTAAACAATCCTTATCTTGACGTGCTGTATTTGAATCATTGACCCCATAGATTTGTTGAATAATTAATTTCGAAAAATTTAGTTAATTTTTATTAAAAAATAAATTATTATCTTAATTTATATAAATATTTTATTTTATAATTTCACTTATTAAGAATCTGACAAATCAAAACAATAATAAATCAGGGACAATTTATTATTACACAATTTTTGTGATTCTTTGTTTGTTACTTTAATTATTATTATTATTTATTATTATTATTATTATTATTATTATTATTATTATTATTATTATTATTATTATTATTATTATTATTATTATTATTATTAATTATTATTATTATTATTATTATTTATTATTATTTATAATAATAATTAATTTACATTGTAAAGTATGCAATGTGTTTATTAATAAATCGAAAGCTCCAGTCAGATTGTTTTCGATTTCGTTTATCAATTTACATGTAATAGGTGTAATGCCACATACATTGGAGAGACTTCTCATCATCTCTGTACTCGACTTCATGAACATTGTCGATCGCATGGATTTACTAATTTTAGTAAAAAATTTAGTGAAATAGGCATGTTTGATTGTAAAATTTTAATAATTTTTGGAAACGTGAAATTTGTGAAACTTTGTGATAATACTGTAGGATTCAAAATAATTGTGCAAAATGTTGTGAACACTTGTGGTTTGAATATTTTTAAATATTTTTCAGTAATGAATTGTGAGTATGTGAATTGTTGTTTATTTCAAATATATTAAATTATTAAGTTAAATAATTTTAAAATTTTTTTTAATTCATAGATTGTTTTTTAAAATTAAAATTATAAAATTATTATTATTATTTTGTAAATTTAAAAATGCTAGATTATTTAAATTATTATTATTATTATTTTGTAAATTTAAAAATGCTTGATTATTTAAATTATTATTATTAAATATTTGATTTTTGATTTTGAACAAAATGTGATTTACATTTGATAAATATTTTTTTTAATGAATACAATGTCAATTAAAAAGAAATCAAGGACTATCGTATAGTCGAAAATTCTTTCATTAAATACATTATTTGCAGCAAAAGGCTTAAATTATCATTTTATTGTTTTAAATAATAAATGCTGCTACCAAGCAATCATCATTTTATACTTTTAAAAAGAAATCAGATGTGAAAATTGAAACAAGTTCTTAAAATATTTTATTATATGTAAAGAAAAACAATTTTATAAATGTTTTTAAATCTAAATAGTTAATTTAAAATAATTTAATAATGAAAATTTAATGTGTTTGATATGATCATTTTTAAATTTCCTCGACCGTCGAAAAGTTACTCTCATATTGCTACCTCATTGTAATCATTCCTGTCATGTCTCAAAGGTCTCATAGTGGTTTCCATTTTAACAGTCTTCATTTCAAAGGAATCCTATGAAAATTATAAATAACTAAGAAATTTCAAGTAGTAAACCAACATTATTTGAAATATATTTCAATTGAACCAGAGTGATTATTAAAATCACAAAAGAGTTTACGAACCCCCACCAAGCTACCCCTGAAATCACTTTATATCTGCCAACAAATGATAACGTGTTGGAGACTTCAGAACATTTTGGTAGAGTCGTACTCCCCAATTGGCAATTATTCAATCCGGCAATGTAATAGCTTGGACTGGTGCAAAGTGGTATTGCCAACTGGTCACAGAAATGGTTAAGACCGAGCTGAGACTCAATTGCAATGAAGAAAAAGGAAAAGAAATTCAAAACATTCGCCATTGATTGACCAATCATATAAGAAAAAGATAGTTTGTAATGTTTGGAAATGAATACGAATTCAGTGATGAGAACCATGAAACATATGACAATACTGTAAGCCGAAATAGTCCAAATTCCGTAGCAGGCTTCTTTGGCTTGTATGAAGACATAACTATTAGTAATATTATTAAAAGTGATATTGGTGAAATACCCACAGATTTTGTCAACCTGCTCAAAATTGCAGAGATCCAGCCAACCGGAACAGAAATTATAGGCATAACTCAGAGACAATTCTATGATAATGATAATAGATATCAATCCAGTAATGGCGTTTAGCACAATGTTCAACAAATGCCAAATCTTTTCTGAAAATCCATTTCTTTTCATGATTACCGTTATTTTCAGGTTTTCTCTCTAATTAAATGTTACAAAATTATCGATTTTTTTCTTGTTTTAATGAGTAGGATTTTATCTGTTGATTTGACAGTGACAGAAAATTGAAAGAGAATTTTATCCAATGAGAACTCAATAAAATTTTGTTTGTTTGTTTTAATAATTTTATTTTTCATAATTATATTTCAGGTTAATATTTACATTTGTCTGTGTAATTATGTCACAATTTTGTGTTTATCTGGACTTTAAACTCCTGTAGAGATTCCTAAACTTTGCATAATCGTTATCAAGGCATTCAATATGGGAGGTCTCGAATCAAAATGTTTGTTAAAATAATTTTTAATGATATTTTCTAATGCAACTTATTATTTGTTATTATTTTATATTTCAAAATCCTTGAAAAATACGTTAAAGCGAATAATAGTATAGAACAGTGTTTCTCAACCTGCTTTATACCATGCCCCACCGGGCCCTCTGAAATAGCTGTCAAACTTCGATAATCAATATTACCAGTATGCAAAAATAACAGTCGATTAAATTGCTGTATGCGCATTACCATATTTAGTCGTGAATGAGCGTATTATATTAAAAAATATATATGGGGAATAGTTGATAATGGCTGACGTGTCCCACCTCTGCGGTGTGATGCCTCACCGTGGGAAACATTGATATTGAACTTTCGATATGTTATATGAATAATATAATAATTTGTTTCAATTAGTGTTTTTGAAGAATTTGAAGAATATAATGACTGAAAATATTATTACTGGACACCAAAAAACAGCAAAGACAATTAATATTCGATTCATTATCCAATAAAAAAAATATTTAATGAGGAAGTATTTTGGAAGCACAAAAATGGCTGAAAGATATCGAGGATTGACTAGAAATGAATGCTCTAAGCCTAATTGGAATTTTTGATTTATCACTGACGGAAGAAGCTAATATTTTATGGAAAGATTACAAAAGGGGGATCCGAGAAGCTACTTTATCGACACTTTTACGTCATAAGAATCAATTGTCAATAAAATTTATGAATCAACTTATGTGAAACAAGGACAGAACGAGCGTTTTGCAACCTTTGAATAAAAAGTTAAAAAGAGGTTAGATGGTGTTCTTGATTGTCTTTTCTGGAATAATATAACTCAAAGCATCACTAAAATGTATAAATGAATGTTTAATTTGTAAACAAAATAGAACAAGGATAAACCAAGGAAATTTTAACACGAAGCCCAGGAGAGAAGTTTTAGAGCAGATAGTAGTAGATATAACATACATGGAAATATTCAAATTGTAGGCGCTTACGGGATGTGTTTAAATGTTCTAGGGTTGCTGATAGATTTATCTTTAATTCCTCCCTAAAAGCCTTCATGGCTATTATCTTTCTACCATCCGTGTACCCATGGGAACTATCAAGTTGGTAATGTACACAGTAGCTGAAAATCAATGATTAGATGAGTTCCATTACTGGAATTACTCCTCATAGCATTTTAGACTCCCGATAGAAGGTCTTACTGTGCTTTATCTCTTTAAATTAATTACTGGGTTTATTACTTTTTTAATGCCCTTCATTAATGGTCTCATTATTATTTAATTAAATTGGTTTAAAAATAAAATATAACGGGTGGCAACAAAATTCTTGATTTTTTAATAAACGTAAGAATATTTGACTAAAAAGAAATTATCGACTTTTGTTTAAATACATCAATTTAGGGAAATATCGGTGTTTCACTTTTTCGTATCATCACTTGCGTATTTCTTTATTCTTTACAGATAGAGGCTAACAGAAGGACATATATAAATAAAATTAATAAAATAAAAAATGGCAATTAGTGGATATTGAGAGTCTCATACTATCTGATTATAAGATGAACCATAGCCATAAAACTTGTATAAGTTGGCGGTACTTCATGCGGAGACTTCAGTCAAATTCCAGTTTTTAATGACGGCAGCGCATATCAATTATTCAATCAGCTATAATAAAACCAACTAAAATAATTTTGTGCATAAATTACGTAGCTATGGTCATAATGCCAATTTCCAGCATTAAAGTACAAATGAAGACTCTTGATGCTATGATGTGGAATATGTTATTTAACCTGTTTTAATTAGACTTAAAACTAAACATATTTCAAAGGAGAAATTTATTATTTTTTTAAATATTTATAAAATAATAAAATATACAAATATTATATTTTTAAAAATATTTAAATTATTTAAAATTTTTTCGATATTTATAAAAATTTTAAATTTTAAAGGTTTTCTCAAATAAATTAATTTATATTTTTAATCACTATTATTCAAAATTTTGGACAAAGTTAATAAAAACTTATTTTTAATTTAATTGAAATTAATATGTTTTGTTTGTTTGTTTGTTTTGTTTGTCTGTACCTGCAACAAATTCTAGCTTTAAACATTGATGATAAATGTTGACATTGAATGTTTTTGTACTCAAAGCTGACTCAAAATATTCTTTACCGAGGAACATTTTCTGTAATAAAAAATTTTTTGAATTTCAATTAACTAAGAGTTGTTAAATTTATTCATCTTTTGTTTTTACTACTATTTTTGACGAGTTATTGTTAGTATTGAATAATTTTTATTATTAATTTAACTACATAAATTATTTTAATTTTAAATTAATTTTAATATTAAATTAATTTAAATTTTATTTAAATAATTATTTAAAATTTATATTAATTAATTTATTTATTTTGTAAGAAAAATTAAATAATTCAAATTCAAAATAATAAAATAAAATATAATTTGTTTAAATAATATTAATTTATTAATATATATTTTCAATTCTGAATTTAAATAAAATGATTCGTCCATTAGTTTTAAACGGCCCCTCTGGAACTGGTAAAAGCACTTTATTGAAAATGTTAATGGGAAAACATGAAAATTGCTTTGCATTTAGCGTATCTCACACAACAAGGGTGCCACGCCTTGGTGAACAAGATGGAAAAGATTACCACTTTGTGTCTCGCGATAAGATGAAACAATTGATAGAAGAAGGAAAATTTTTAGAACATGCAGAATTTGCTGGAAATATATACGGAACAAGTCTAGATGCAGTTAGAAATGTCCAGAGTTCCGGAAAGATTTGTGTTTTAGACATTGAAATGGAAGGCGTGAAAGCTGTGAAAAAGAGTGATCTCAACGCTCGATTTGTTTTCATCAGTCCACCAAGTTATGAAGTTTTAGAAAAAAGATTACGAAAACGGGGAACTGAGACGGAAGAGAAATTACAAGCTAGATTATTGAGATCTAAAGTGGACATGGAATTCTCCAAGACTCCAGGAATATTTGATTTAATATTCATTAATGATGACCTTGAAATTGCTTTTAAAATTATTGAAGATTTTTTTAATTGATGATATTAATCTCTTGAAATCGGAGCAATAGAAGCTTTGACTGCAAGATTTTTATATATTTTATTTTATTTTTCGCAATTCCAATCTCGAGACTCAACATTATCCTCGCCCATCTTACTTATTATTGAAATATAAATTAATTTGTTTTAATATTATTTTCAATTTTATTTTTATTTTATTTTAATTAGTGTAGAATTAATGTTAAAATATGAAATGTATTTTAATTAATAAATATCGTTTATGTATGAATAAAATATATATTATATTTTTACGTAATTTCAGTTATTACGGCGCGAGGAAGACGCGATTGATTACAAAATTTGTCACTAAAATTATATTTATTTATAAATCTTTCATTTCTAATTGCATTTATAACCAAAAAATGATACCAATGAAAATATATTTATTATTTATACATTTTCATCAGTTTTTGTTTTAGTGAACTCTATATTTTGTATTGAATTAATGATATTATATCTTCTATTTAAACAAAGACTTATATGATAATATATCTATTGAAACTCTTCAAGTAGCTAAAGTTAAAGTTATGGAAAGTTGTTTGTTTTAATAATATAGTTTTAGCGTTTTTTGGAAAATATATTTTAACTGCATTTATTATTGATCTTATGAATTTAGAAGTTGAAGACATCATAACTGGCGACCACGCCAAGGAAATCATTACGATAGGAAAAAAGAAAGGAACTAAAAATATGTTAGATTCCTTGTCAAAACAAGCACGTGAGATGCTAAATTTTAATGTCAGAAAGTTTGACGGAAAAGTTGGATCTGAAGCCGAACTTTGGCTAAAGGATATTATGGAATGGCTGAGAATAGAAGATCAAAGTCTAGTAGACGCATTGGATCTTTTGTTGACAGATGCGGCATCGATGTTATGGGAAGCGGCGAAAATAGCGAAGATGACCGATGAAATGGCAAAAGAGTGGTTTATAGAAACTTTTACAGTAAGGAAAACCATTACTAACAAGATTGTGGAACTAGCTCAAATTCAGCAAGAGAGAGATGAAAGAAACGATAAAAAAATCAATGGATAAACCAAAAAACAAGGACGATCCCATTGCTTTCATTTCGTCAGTGGGGTCGACACAATAATCAGTAGAAAGAAGCGAAATGAAGACATGATGCAGAAGATGTATGAGACGACAGAAAGAAGAAAGTGGAGTAAGATTGTAATAAACATGACGGCGATTGACATGCTTTGGGACTCTGGAGCGTCAGTATCAGTTATGAGTGAAAAAAGTTGGACAAAGATTGGGAAACCGAAGTTGAAGCAGACCACAATTTCTCTTTGTGGAGTATTTTCGACGGGAATGGAAAGACCGTTAGGAGCAATGACGATAGAAGCTGATTGGAATGGGAAAAAAAAATTATTAATGTTATAGTTGTCAAAGATATACGTCCAGATTTCATTGGGGGTGTAGATACAATGGAGAGATTTGGTATTCGACTGGTAGAGGTAGACAATATTGAAGCGTCACAAGTAGGGAGGACATATGTGGACTCACAACGAGAAGAGAAAGCATTATTAATGCTTGGAGACAGGAAGAATGAACAGTTAGACATATTGCTACGGAAGTTCAAAGGTATTTTTATGGCTTCAACGTTTGATCTCGGGTTTACGAAAGTTGTTCAACATGAAATGAATATAGTAGGTGGGCCTGTAATGTTACAGCCAAGAAGACAACCAATGCATTTAGAACAAAAGCTTGACGAACTTGTCACAAACTTATTAGAAGCCAGAGTAATTAGAAAATGCAAAAGTGCATGGAACGCGCCACTAGTGATTGTGGCTAAGAAAGATGGATCAATAAGGATGTGTGTCGACTATAGAGGGTTGAATGCGATCACTGAAAAGATATCTTTTCCAATGCCAGATACACGATTTCTACTGGATTGTCTGGCAGATTCAAAATATTTCACATCCATCGATCTAGGTCAAGCATATTATCAAGTTGGAATGGCGAAGGAAATTCAAGAGGTCACGGCTTTCAGTACAAGGCAAGGACAGTTTTGTTTTAACCGACTTCCTTTTGGACTAGCAACCGCCCCTGCGACGTTTCAAAGAATGATGCACTCAATGTTGGATGGAATATTATTTAAGGGTGTTGTTGTCTACCTCGACGACATTCTTGTCTATGGAAAAGACAAAGAGGAACACAATAACCGATTAGAGGAAGTATTCAGAAGAATTCAACTAGAGGGGTTGAGAATTAACCCAGAAAAATGTAATCTGTATAAAGAAGAATTGACATTCCTAGGGCACACTGTAAGTGCAAGTGGGATAAAAACGAACGACAAGAAGATTAAAGAGATTCAAGATGCAGAAATACCAGTATGCGCCAAACAATTAAGATCCTTTTAGGTATGACCAATTACTATAGGAAGTTTATAAAAGACTGCGAAAATTGCGGAACCTCTACATGCAGCTACGTCCGGCTGTCAGAAAAAGATTAATTGGTCAGAAGATTGCAACAATAGTTTTGAATTACTTAAAACAAAGTTGTGTGAAGCTCCAATTCTAGATTACCCAAGAATGGATAGAAACTTTACTCTGGATACAGACGCTAGTTTTGGGGCCATCGGAGCCGTTTTATGTCAAGCTAAAGAAGATGGTACTGAAGTGGTAATTGCATATGGGTCGAGACACTTGACCGCGCATGAAAAAGGTTATTGTGTGACTAGGAAGGAGTTACTGGCTATACACGAATATGTAATGTATTTTAAACAATATCTATACGGAAAGTCATTTGTAGTACGAACGGATCACAAGGCGTTGGTTTTCATGAGATACACAAAAAAACCGATAAGCCCGCAATTTCAAACCTGGCTAGCCAACCTTTCCGGATATGATTTCGATCTTCAATATAGGAAAGGAGAGGAACATGGAAATGCGGACGGAATATCAAGGATTAAAGGGATGTTATGTGCACAATGCCAGACTAGACATGAAGAAGCAAAAGAAGAAAAAGCCAGAGTAAGACATATCAGCTCATTACAGAAGACTGAGTCGATGACAAAACTCTTAGAAAAGCAACAAGATGATGTAGATTTCATTCACATGACAAGAGTGTTACATGGAGAAGAGGAAAAAATGACTTGAATAAAAAGAAATTTCCTTTCAATTTGCATAACAACATAAAATTAGAAGATGGGTTTTTATTATTAGAGAAGAATGGTAAAGATATCATCCTGGTGCCGATAGACTACTCAAATACGTTAGTTAAAGGAATACATACTGAAATGTGTCACATTGGAGTAAAGAAATTAAGTAGCTATATGAGCAACATATTTTTTTGGCCAAACATGCAAGAAACTATACAAAACTGTTTGAGAGTATGTGAGATTTTTGTATCAACGTGACACAACAGAGCGCGACGGGATTTTCTCCATTTGAAATTGTTTTTGTGAGGAAGATTAACCTTCATTCAACATTGCCTCAGACGACATTGGATACAGTTGAGATACATAGATTGGTAAGAGAGAACAGTGAGAAAGCAGCTAAACGAATGAAAGAGATGGAAACAGAGAAGAGAACGAATCGATGTTTCACGGTGGGGGAGAAAGTATTAATTCGGAAAGAACCACAAAATCGCGACAAAGATGGACTACAGTATGAAGGTCCTTTTGTCATATCAAAGTTTTTGTCAGAGCACCAGGTGGAATTGAGTGACGGGACGACAAAGAAACTCAGACGAATTGAATGGCTTAAGAGATGGGCAGTTCCTTAAAGAAGGGGAGAGTTATGGAAAGTTGTTTGTTTTAATAATATTGTTTTAGCGTTTTTTTGGAAAATATATTTTAACTGCATTTATTATTGATCTTATGAATTTAGAAGTTGAAGACATCATAACTGTTAAAAATAAAAGTACAAAATATAATATGAAAAGAAAACAGCAATTAAAATTTTTAATATTTTATAAATTTATTATTGAAGGTCAAATTATTATTTTATGTAAAATAATCAATAAAAACATCAAATTCACAATAAAAATTTAAAGTACAAAATATTAATTTAAAAGAAATTAAAAATGAATATTTACCGGGGGAAACTGGTATGGACAGATACTGAATAATGAGACGAGTTCAACTATAATAAAATAAAATCAATGGGGAGTCCCTAGAAGGAATAAATTACAAAAAAAACAAAAAAAGGAATTTTAATTTTAAAAGGACCAGGCAAGAGAACTCTTTTAGCGATTGTTCTTCATACTCCCATCGTCAAATGCATTTTAAAGCAGTATTATGCTTTCTATTCATAAATTTATACGGATCAGGAATTCAAAACAAAAGATGGCTAGTTAGAAAATTTTGAGAAACGCCGCGGTATTTCGAAATTTTGTTTAATAACATTTTTCTAATTAAAGCTTAAAAAAAAGAAAATGTTTGAATAAAATATAAGAAATTTATAATATGGAAAATTCTAATTTACAAAAATGAAGTTTCGGTGCTGGATTGAAAAATTCTCAAAGAGCGTGTCACGATAAAACCTGTGCAGATGCCTAAGAAAAACATCAATTTAAGGTATTTATGATTGGAAAATCAAAACACCCAGTACCATTTAAGAACTGATGCTTCCTTGTTTTGTACAGAACTCAAAGTAAAGGATGGATAAACTTAAAGGATGGAGAAACTTAAAATTAAAATTTTTAATATTTTATAAATTTATTATTGAAGGTCAAATTATTATTTTATGTAAAATAATCAATAAAAACATCAAATTCACAATAAAAATTTAAAGTACAAAATATTAATTTAAAAGAAATTAAAAATGAATATTTGCCGGGGGAAACTGGTATGGACAGATACTGAATAATGAGACGAGTTCAACTATAATAAAATAAAATCAATGGGGAGTCCCTAGAAGGAATAAATTACAAAAATCAAAAATTAATTAAAAATTAATTAACTAATGGAGAACCCGAGCTAATGGGAAACACAAGCTATTGGAGAACTTGAGCTAATGGTAAACCCGAGACAATGGAAAACCCGAGCGATTTGAGAGAACCTGAATTATCAATCAAATTAGGAAAGGCGATTAAATCAGCCGACTAAAATTAAATTGGAGCCAGCCGTCAAAGGAGACGAGTAAATTCCTCAAAGCAATTAGCGCTACAAGAGGAAGCTCCGGAGGAAGTTGGATCTAGACTTATTTGATAAAGTAAAATTAATTACAAAATGGGTATAAAAGCGACCGTCAAGTAAACAAAATTGCCAGTGGTCAAAAAAAAGAAACGAGAAGTTTAGCGAGAGTAACAAAGAAAACTTTGAAGTTAGTATCAATTGAATAATTTAAATCGAACGTACCAGAAAGGAGCATCTCCCGTTGGAAGATTTATCACTGCGTAAGATTTGTAGTTGTATTGAAAAGTGCAGGTTGAATTAATAAAAAGTGTAACCAAAGTGAAACTGTATTAGTCTCAAATAAAGATTTTTGTGTTGGGTTGTTTATTTAATTTCGAAAATAACACAAAGGAGTCAGACAGTAATACCGACTTGTACAAAATACTCAACATTTATATATCATATATTATATATATATATATATATATATATAATATATAATAATATATATATATATATATATATATATATATATATATATATATATATATATAATATATTATATATATACTATATATATATATATATATATATATATATATATATATTATATATATATAGATATTATATATATATATATATATATATATATATATATATATATATACTAATATATATATATATATATATATATATATATATACCGTTTGTGTCTATTTTTGTCAGTACAAAATTCACGTAGTAAGACAAACTAATTGGTCACCAACGTGCAAAAAATTATCCGAAATCTAGAGTTGTGGGAGATATGTTGTAAAAGTCTATCAATATTGTCAATTTTAAGTGAACTAACTTTATTTATGACCTACGGCGGCCTTATTAAAGATTTTGTGGAGAGTAAAGCAAGACGAAAGTTATAATTATCATTTGGTATTGTTGGGGTTAGTACTAGAAGGAAGGTATAACAAATTTTGTTAAAGTCAATAAAAAGTATAAAATTAATTAAAATTCAATAAAAAGAGAAAATCAATACTGAACGGGGAAACGGGTATGGTTGACAGCCAAATGGAAAGACAAATTCAGAAATTTTAATGAAAATTTAATAAGGGGTTCACAGGGAAAGTTCTAACGAAAAAACAAATTAATTAAAGTTAATTAATACGTAATGGGAACCCGAGCCCATTTGAAACCCGAGCACTGAAGGGAACCCAAAGCCCATTGAGACCCGACTGGTTAGATATGAAAGCCGACTCGCACGAGCGCTAATCCGGGGCAAAAGAAATTAACTGAAGAAGCAGTCAACGATCAGAAGACGAAATCTAGAGATTGAAAGCAAAGTTTAATTGTCGTACCAGAAAAGGTGATTGCCACTTGAGCTGTCTACCCTAGCGAGCAAGATTTATTGCAGAGAAAGGTGCAAATATAGTGACGAATTGTAATTTTGATTGAAGTTTAATAAAGTTATTCTGTATTGGTTTTCGATTTATTTGTTTAAATAAGAACACGAGAAGTCAGAGAAAACCGATTTGCAAAATAATAACTCAAAGATTTTATACTAGAATAATTATAAGAAAAATTGAAATCTGCTTAAACTTTATAAAAAATTACTGCATTTAATTAGGTAAAAAAAATGTTAAACAATTAAATTATAATTTAAGCCTTTTGCTGCAAATAATATATTTAATACAAATGAAAGAAAACCTTGATTGCGTAAATAAATAGTTATTGGAAACTATATTTTAAAAATATTTTAAGATATTATATATTAAAATAGGTTCGTATGAGCTAATTATAGAAGCTTTAAAAATTAAAAAAAAATTTTTAGTGTTTCGTTTTGAATTTTATCGAATATTTAATTAAAAAAAATTTTTAATTTTAAATTCTTCAGAAAAAGATTATTATTATTTTAACCAATGAGAATTAAAAAGATCAAAAAGCATTTTGAAAATAGAAGAAACCAAATTCCAGGAAATTGAAAAGGGCTATCTTATTATAGTCGAAAACTTTTTCATTTGTATTAAATGTATTATTTGTAACAAAAGGAATAACACTTAGACATACCATAACGGATCAAATGACCCATTTTGAACTTTTGTATTGAAAATGCACGTATCATTTTATTGCTTTTGCACATTCGACTTCATGATTTTTTCGAACTAATTAATCTACAGTTAATATAGTATTTTTTTATTTTTTTTGGTTTAGTTTATGTTGAGTAATACTTGTCGTATACTGTTATCTACCACAGCGGGTCATTTAGACCCTGAGAGCATTCGTTTGTTTTAGGCAGTTTAGTTGCACATTTAGATCATTTAATCATTTGATATTGTTGTTGCTCGTATTTAATTGAGCATTAATTTAATAGCATTATGGAAATTATTTTATTATTTTAATTAATTTAAATTACATTCATTTAAATAAAAAAATTAATTAATCAATTTAAGAAAAAACATTTGACAAAAAGCCCATTTTTTAATATTATTTTAAAATTGAAAAACATCACAGATCATCATTTATAATATTATCATTTTCTTAGAAAAGCTTTTTTTTACCTTTCGAAGGTCTTCCTCTCTTGCGCTTGGTTTCAATATCGACATTTTTGCGCCTGGTGGTGGTGTGTAATACTTTAATCTAATTACCATACCAACCACATGTTTGCAAAGGTAGTGCTTTAGAAATGCAGTACAGGTACAAATACCTGTCGTTCATATTTATTTATTATTTGGTATGGACACACACCAAATGCTGAATTCTGTAGCTAGTAAGGTCTCGAAAATATTAAATCGACCATTTTCGTAGCATTTTATATCTTTGTCTGAGATTTTAACAGTTTCGTATGATGATACATAATATCACTCTTTATTTTTCTACAGCTTGTTCCTTGTTCTCATAAGTCTGAAAAGGTACCGGCTTTCTTCGAATTTCTTTTGGGCTTTTTGTATTAGAAGCTGTGTTGTCTATCTCATCTTCTCTATCGCTTGATTAGCGTGTTATGCGTTGTAATGAGTCATTTAAAGCTTTGAATTCGAAATCCTGCTAATTATAGATTAATAAAGCACAAATAACAAAAATAATGTACCTTAATACAGCGATTCTCAACCTGTGGGGCGCGAGTATATTTAAAAACAAAATTAGACTTTGTTGAAGGTTAAATAAAAGAAATTGTATAATTAAAAAATTTTTATATATATATATATACTACCTATAAATAATTTATTATTTTAGTTTATTAGTATGAAACAAATACCAGTTAAACATGTTATGTTATTAATTAATGACTTCCTTGAGCCTGTTTCTCATTGCAAAGTTTTTGAAATGAAGGAGTAATACCAGATATGGATACCGTAAGTTCTTTTTCTATATTTAACTGTGATCTGTATTTTGTTTTCAACGAAGCCACTGCAGAAAATCCGGTTTTGCAAAGATAAGATGTTGAAAACGGTAAAAGTATTTGCATAGCTCTTCGTTTTAATGTCGCAAATTCGTCATCCAAACCAGTCCAAATTTCAAAAATCGATTTCTTATTAAATTGTCTTTTGATTTCACTGTTTGTTGTAAAATCAATAAAAGTTTCCTCTTCAGAAGTCGAGAGACCTTGTGGAACATTGTGATATGGGTCCCCCTAACCCACTCGTAACTTGCTAGAATATTTTTCTTCAGGGGGGGGGGGCGAAAATATTTACGTTGGTAAACTGAGTAGCAATAACAGAAAGGTTGAGAAGCGCTGCCTGAATATAATTAATGGCCATAAAATATAAATAAAAATTATTCAATATAATTAATGCTAAATTTCTCTAACTCTCATTTTTTAAAAAATTAATACTCGATTATTATTATTCTAACAAATCAGTTGCGTTACCATGGCAATCAGGAAATATTATTTATAATAGATTTATTATTTATAAAAAATAATTTCAGCCAATCAAAATCCAGTAAAAAATATTCACAAAATATAAATAAAAAAAGACAAAAAGCTTTATTAAATGAACTAATTCAGGAACATTCGAACTCTATCATCGATTCGCTTGCAACCTTGCCGTGCTAACTGGATCCCGCCGGAATCTTCATAATGCAATGAATTCGCCACCTGATCGATTATCGATTCATCATAGGCGCCAGGCAGCTTCAATTCCGATAAAATGCTCTTGATGCAGAGAATGACTTGCTCGCGTTCCATGGGCAAAAACGGCACGAACGAGGTGATCAAATTGTGGAAAATCAGCTTGCTCCGTCTCAATCCATCATCTGCAAATCGAATCGATAAAATTGGAGTTTGCAGCATGCAAAAGCAACGCAGTTACATACTCTTCATGGAATAGAGATTTGTCAATAACGCATCTTCCATTTCTCCTAGTGATAGTTGACTCCTACTCTTTCCAGCAAGTCGTGCCGTTACCAGGATATTGTTGATATTCCGCCCGCCGGAATTACTGTTTTCGAGTTTTACGATAAATTTCCCATTCACAATGTTACCAATGTTACCTGATGAGAATGAACATAGATTTTCTAAAATCAACCCCATCAATAGATGGGTGATGATCGACAAAGGGTTTCAGAGCATCTAGCAAATTCTCCGGCATTTCATGAACTTCGTCAAATATGAACAAACTACGAGGACACAATTTGACGGTGTCGAATATTATCCGTTGAATCATAACCTGGTAGACAATATGTAACGGACGAATCATAATAATAAAAAAATGTAACAAACAATAACATCATCCCAAATATGCAATATAAAGTTACTATTTAGACTATATTGAGACTATATTGAGACTATATTGAGACTATATTTAGACTATATTTAGACTATATTTAGACTATATTTAGACTATATTTAGACTATATTTAGACTATATTTAGACTATATTTAGACTATATTTAGACTATATTTAGACTATATTTAGACTATATTTAGACTATATTTAGACTATATTTAGACTATATTTAGACTATATTTAGACTATATTTAGACTATATTTAGACTATATTTAGACTATATTTAGACTATATTTAGACTATATTTAGACTATATTTAGACTATATTTAGACTATATTTAGACTATATTTAGACTATATTTAGACTATATTTAGACTATATTTAGACTATATTTAGACTATATTTAGACTATATTTAGACTATATTTAGACTATATTTCCGGCACCTTTTTCGCTGAATGATTTTAAAAAATTGACAAATGTTTTGGTTTTTGTCATATTTCTATTTCTGCCATTTCAAATAGTCAATTACAATCAAATTAAAAGTAGTAGTCGTACGCCAAAGCGAGTGAATCATAACTCCGTGCTTTCTATGTTATTACTATTATATAAAACACGCTCACGGTAAATTAATATACTACGTCTTTAAAATCTTTCCTGTCGTCGGTAATAAGTGTATATTTTGTGTCCTGCATAATTATTTTATTTGTTAGCTAATTTCAGCGTCATTTTTTTGCATATAAAGGATAGTACAGATACGTTCCGACACCATTTTTTCCAGAAAAAAAGCACTGATTTAGACTATTTATACAATAAGACTATATTTAGTATTGTTTCAACGTCTTGCAAGGTTGGTAGCATGTTCATTAATAAGTCTCCAACTCCAGTTGGCCTGTGTTCAGAATGTAATGGATGTAATGCCACATACATTGGAGAGACTGTCCGTCATCTCTGCACTCAAGTTCTTGAGCATTGCCGATAACTTAAAGCAGGGATATTCAACTGGTGGCCCGCGGGCCAGAGCAGGCCCGCCGAAATTTGAAAAAGGCCCTTTCAATATCTTGGAATATTACACATATATAAAAATATTTGGTGATATCTGCATAAAAACGCACACTAAAACCAGTTTATTTTTGTTACTTTGTAATCCGCTACAAAACTAACTACTTTTTAATTGATACGGCCCTCGATTGCCGTTATAAGAAAAATTTGGCCCTTCATAATATTTAGTTGAATACCCATGACTATACCCATAAAGGATATAGAATTGTTTGTTTGACTATTGGAAACGGAAAATCTTCGTTTTAAATGTACTGGGAAAGAATTTGAGATGAATACTAAATGCGTTTATCAAGTGTTTAGGAAAGTTCGCCAAAAATTGGATTTATAAATGGAAAGACATAATTCAAAATTATGAGATGAAACGATAAAGGAATTAAGATAGTTACAACAAGAAGCTGAAATGCAAAGATCAAAATAAAGTAGTTTTAAGAACTCAAAACAACAACAGGCTATACGATTGCCCAGAGGTAGAAACTACCTGAATTACCATGGGAAACACGAATTAAGGAAGCCGGACTCGTTCTACAAAGCAACAGGTGAAGGATTTAAAAATGGAACGGAGATAAACTATAATGATTTTAGTCTAGAGATGTAACGAATTTAAGTGAATACCAATTTCAAATAGAAAAGAGGTTATGGAAAGAAATACATAGGGATTAATATGTATATTCATAATAATAGGAAAAATCATCATACAGAAGTTGTAGTTATTAGATCTTGAGTAAGGACAAGACCCAACCACCATAGCTTAAAAAGAAATACGCAAATGGTTTGAGTACGCATGTCATCTCGAGAGCCTGTGAATTTCCAGATATTTAAAGATCCGAGAAATAAATGGCAGTCACATGTGTTTTTCCATGCTTCAAGTAGAGTATATTGATCGGTAATATATCTCTAGGAAGACACTTAAGTCGGAGCTCGAAGCATACTTGTTGCGTAAAAA
>CAUHTR010008108.1:0-63315 GCA_959609185.1 Schmidtea polychroa
TCTTATAAATGCTACTTCTATAAAAATTAAATTAGAAAATTTGAAAATGATATTCAGGGAGTCAACATTATTTATACTTCATTGATCTTCACACGGACATGGCTACTACTTTCTTCATACAAGATCATTAACACTAGAAGCACGGATGTGTCAAAATTGACACATGGGAAACTTAATATCTAATTTTTTGATAAGTATGAATCATTTCACAATGAATTTGTATGACAATTATTTATTTCATGTGCTCATTCAGATGAATATGAATTAGTTCATTTATTCTTATTGATATAAGCAATATAACAATTCTACCTATAACTAAGGATGTGTCAGATTTGACACAACGGTTAAATTGAAGAAAAGTGAGCGTCTCTAATATCTGAATGCGTGAGTGTAGTATTGAATTAGACACAGTACGTATGAAATAACTGTTATTGGCTGCCGTGAGCAGTTAGATTGTTCTTATTATTATCACGATTACTATTAGTCCTTTATTCGTCACATGTATACACCACGATATCAAGCAGCCAAGCAGTCACTGAAAATTCTAATGAAAATCAACTGCAATGAATCTGGTGATGCTGAAAAAATAGCGGTATCTGATGATGCCTTTTCGTCTGCTTCTTTTGAGGAAATGTCGAACTTATGCAATTAGCCAATTGGATGATTCATTACATAGCTCATTCAAGTTGTTTTTTGACGAGCCAATGCTAGGCCACATTCAAAAGTGTACAGAAGCAGAAGCTTTATCACCAAGGTGAAATGACTGGTTTATTCCGTTACCTTCATACGTTGTCCACATTCTATTACAAGCATATGAACGAAATGGTTACAAGTTCACGTGTGACGATTAATTTACATCACTGAATTTGGTCGAAGAGTTGCAATTACTTCTCAATGATGTTTTGATCAGGTCTTGATTGATATTTGACTTTTGTAATTTAATGTACAAACGACGTTCTTTTAAGATTTGCTGAAATGAATACGCATAAAATAGATCTCGTAAAAACCTATAAAACACCTAGAAAAAATAATCTTAAAAAAATATAGACAAGTACAATCTCTTTCAGCAAGAAGTTCGTTTTCTTGGCCACTATCTCCGGAAATGGAATCTGACAACCTTTAGATAGACTGGATATCATCTCAAAATTTACCACTTAAGATAGTTTCACAACTGAGATGCGTTATATGAACGGCTAAATGTTACCACCGTTTCAATCCAAAGGTTTCGAACATTTAATCACATTTAAACGACAAATTAATCGATTTTGACAAAACCTCTACTCTGGAGACATTTAACATTGGTAGAGATCCATTTTATTTATCAACAGCAATCCAACTTTCACCAGATTTATCGTAAATTCCAAAGATTTTCAAGGACGCTAGATATCTTAGCCAAAATAACGGATTTGAGTCTCAAACCGAGATATTCTGGTTCTTACAAACTAATCTACATTATGGACTCACAGGACCTACGTCGCTTGAGACGTGTGCATAGTGGTAAATATAAGTAGATGGATTGGTCACCGCTGATGACTAATCCGATTACTCATCAATAAATTATTATTATTTTTCAAATTATTATTAATTGAGCCAGCGATGACCTACTATTTTTCATACAATTATTATTATTTTCAATATATTATTAATTGAGCCAGTGGATACCTACTCATTTTAAGAACCCGATGACTCATCATTACTTTTAGAACAAAGACAATAACTCATCCGATGATTCATCAATAAGTAATTATTATTTTTCAAAATAATTTTAATTGAGCCAGCAGTGACCTACTTTTTCTCACCCCAAAAGTTAATGTTCCCGCCAATAGATTTCATTAAACGATAGCTCATTTAAAGCCTAGTGCGAAACCCTTCGAATCTATTAGTTATTTTATTTTGGAAAATTAAGATATCCTAACACGTCTTCCCATTCATTATTTTCATTAACTTTTTTATAATCAACTCTTTTGATAACACTTATATAAAGTTTCTTTAAATTGATCTTCTTCCATAAAACATAAGGTGACTTTCGAATTGAAGTCCTATTTCTATTTTAAAAATACTTATAAATATAAAAATTATACCTATGAGCACTATGAAATTGAATTATTGTATTTTCAAACTGTTTAACCGATTGTTGTGGTTTTATAATTGCTAATATTAGTTATTAGCTATAGATATTATTATTATCATTATTATTATTATTATTATTATTATTATTATTATTATTATTATTATTATTATTATTATTATTATTATTATTATTATTATTATTATTATTATTATTATTATTATTATTATTATTATTATTATTATTATTATTATAAAATGATGATTTCTTGGTAGCAGCATTTATTATTTAAAACAATAAAAAATAAAATGATAATTTAAGCCTTTTGCTGCAAATAATGTATTTAATGAAAAAAATTTCGACTATAAGATAGTCCTTATTATTAATATATATATTCCGAGTACAATTGACGATGTACAATTGACGATGTACAATTGAGTGATTAAGCTGTGATAATGTTGGTTACTTAGGGGTGTGTCATTTGTACATTTTAAATACTTTAGGGGTAATTTAGATATTCACTCGACTCTTTCCTAAGCACCTCCATGACTATTGCAATTAAATCCATTTGTGTACCAATGGCGACGACCATGTTGGTACTGTACACAAAGGTGAAAAAGCAATGAGCAGGTGAGCTCTATTGCTACAACTACTCCCCATTGTATTTTCTCTTCGGGTTCTAGACGGCCGATAGAAGGTCTTACGTCATTAGTCCTTTTCTATTTCTACTTCCTACTTTTCTATTTTATTCAGCTATGGTCCTCATTTCTGGATGTTTTCTATTGTTCCCTTTCAAAATTTTATGCAGGGATGCGCCCTTATTTTTCTGTTATAAATCGTGGTGTTTCTATAATATTTGTCTATAATTTATTTTCCCGTCAATAAATGTCGTTCCATATTTTCGGCGGTTCTTGTGAAAAATTTAACTTGATTTTCCAAAAAAAATTTGAGTAGGTGTCTGCCCTTATTTCCAAATTAATCAACATGTTTCCATACTTCTCATAAAAATTTGAGCAGGGATCTGCTTGTATTTCTAATCCTGAACTATCGGATATTTTAACCATTCGTGGTTTCTGTAAGATTGCCTAAACCTACTTTATCTACCGACAACTGGATCTAACTATATTATTATTACTCCTAACTTATTGATATCTATGAAAATAAAGGTGATTAAGCCGACCTATACTATTTAAATCTAAACAAGGCCCTAAACTATCTTAAATTGACTTTACTCTCTCCAATCGTTCCTATGCCTATCTATATCCTCTAACCCGATGGACCTAACTGGCGAAACATCTGTCGACCAACAGCACATGGTACCGTCCATCCACAAACCTTCCCCAATCTAGAGCATCGATACATAAATATCATGAAAAACTAACCCTCATCATAATATTATTTGAAAAAATAAAAATAGAATAAACAAAACACAAGAATTAATTAAAACAAATTCAATTAGAAATTTTATTTAATCCTGAAAATTACATTTTTCATCATATAAATTTATCATTAATAAAATCAAATTCATCTTACCCAACTCTTTTTATAATATTATTCAAAATTAAAAATAAAATAAGCAAACACAAAATTAGCCAAACAAATTCAAAAACAGATTTTACTAAATTCTGAAAATTACATGTTACTTCATATAAATTTATCATTCATATAAAATTAACAAAATCAAATTCATCTTACCGCGCATGCATAAACCGACAATCGAGAGCTCCGAGATTTGGTTTGTTTATTGCAGCGATTTTCAGTTAACTAGTTGTTAAACTGAAATTTCACTCAATATTTATACTGATTGAATTATACACCTACGCATTCTCTGCTACTATATCCAATTAGAATGCGAGACAATTCTGATTAATTTTTGCATGCATGCATGAATGTGTCCAATTGTTTATTTTTTAATTTAATTAATCAAAATTCTAATTTTTATTAATTTTTAAGATTTATTTTTATAATTCTATAATTTAAATAGTTTTTGCTAATTTTAATTTAGTTTTACAAATTTTATAATTTAAATAAGTTTAGTTAATTTTATTTTAGTTTCATTGATTTAAACAATTTGGTTTTATAAATTTTATAATTTATCTAATTTTACTACTTTTATTCTACTTTTTATCATTTTATCAGTTTACTAGATATTTTATTTTAAATTTTAAATTTATTTATTTAAAATTTTTTTATATTATTAATTAATTTATTACCCATTATTTTATTTATTATTATTTTATTTTTTTTTGTTGTTAGATATTCCGAATGCGATATTTCTCCTAATTGTGTTAGTGATTGCGACCTTTTTTGCGTTCCTTTATTTTATTACACGGGTTTTATTTATCAATGTGTTGTGTACCTTAATTTTGTATTACTTGGTGTTTTAATTTAACTTGGTGCGATTTTATATTTTTGATTCATTAAAACTAGCTCTCAATTCTCGGTTGCAGCCCAACAGATATTTAGTAGTGGTGCGAATATATAAATAAAATTATTACTAATAGATAATAATAAATTATTAGACACTAAATCTCGAGTGACTATTATTTACCTTTCCTCATATTTTCTAAGTAAACTGGTATCAAACCACGTTGCGCATTAACAGTTTTATGGAATAGACAAGTAGCTAAGAGTGTAAGGCAGAATTAAACCATTTAGCGTTCTAGAGTAAATGTTAACTGGACCAATGACAACAGAATAACTTTATAATCTGGAACACATATAATCCTAATTTATCATCAGAAGCCCAACGTATTCATGTTATATCTTGTGGCCTTCAAATTAAATTATTTCATAAATTCCAGCATAAGCTTTGTAAATGTAATGATTGGAGAGTTTAAAGTTTGGTCGATTTTTCTGCTTCTGGCGCATGGACACGGATATTTTCTATCTTTTAGTTAAGGTA
Source organism: Schmidtea polychroa (assembly GCA_959609185.1). Classification (NCBI taxonomy): domain Eukaryota; kingdom Metazoa; phylum Platyhelminthes; order Tricladida; family Dugesiidae; genus Schmidtea; species Schmidtea polychroa. The sequence continues at coordinate 4,974 of CAUHTR010008108.1, forward strand.
ATATAAAGTTAATCATAAAAATATAATCATAAATCATAATTATAATTCAATTTTATAAATTATGTAATATATATAATAAAATTAATATTCGAATTCGTTTAAATAATCGTATTAAACTTAATTTTATATTGAACATGTTAATATCTAAATTTCGACATACAATTCTATCTCAGAATTATTTAAATTCTATTCATAATGTATATATTCTTAATAGAAAGTTATCTGGTATTTCAAATGATAAAATTGAAGTATTTCATTAAGAAAATTTATTTATTTAAAATAATTTCGTTGATAGGTAAACGAAATGACTACTGAAACGACTGCCGATGTTACTAAGTATTATCTACCTGAACCACCGATGGATCCAGAACTATTACCTAAATTTTTGGATCTTAACCATTTAGGTGAACCGACATTTAAATCTTTAGGATTAAACAGTTATTGGCCTTCTGGTTGGGTTCAACATCTTTTTGAAATTATGCATGTCGATATCGGTCTTTCATGGTGGTCTACAATCGTTGCAAGTAGATTTAAAACTGGAAAATATTGATATTTCCAAGTTTCTAAATAGGTGGGATAGCTATTCGAGTAGTCATGAGTCCAATTTCTTATAAAATTAAACAGCTAACTATTGTTAATTCTTATATATCTCCAAAGATTCAAGATTTACAAAAGAAGGTACATTCAGCTCAAATCGCATATGATTCTATTGCAAGTATACAATTAACTTTTTAATTTTATTAATTTTAAATTTAATAAAATGAATTATTATATTTCAGTGAAATTTTTATGAGGGATTTATTTTATTTATAGATTTAATGTAGTTTAATAAATCCAAATATTTAAATAATAATTTCAATTAATGCATTATGAGGGATTATGTTTTATTAGTATATAGATTAGAGAGGCTACCATACATGACTTTGAGAGCATGCCCAAATGAGTGGAAGCAGTAATAATAAGATATGCAAGTTAAAAATCGTCTTTACCAATTGGATTTAAGGGTTTCAAAACTATTGAAGTCGTGATTATTAAATCATTTAACACGTTGAATTCCGCGCTATATTTTATACTGCATTGATTTATTCAAACCATTATAGTAACGATAGTAAAAATGAAGAATTTTTAAGTATTGATATTTGTTCTAATAGTATTTCTACTAATCGTAGCGCTCCTTTCACTGGTGACCCCCGTGGCGTTCAATATGTTAGTCCAAAAATCAACAAACAGAATGTGTATTTCAGTGTTTAATTGATATAATTATGTAATTACATCAAAACCTCTCATTATTATACTGTAAAATTGTTATTTCGATAACACGATTTGTATTCGAAACATTTACAAAAATAATCTATGCCAGTGTTTCCTAAAGTGGGTCAATACAAAACTGTTTTAAAAATGTACAATATTTGTTTGGAAAGTGCAAAACAAATTTTTTTATAATTTTTGGGGCACAAAAAATAGTTTGAGAAGCACTGCACTATGTCATACACCCGTTTTCAGTGAGCAGGCGCATCTATAATGTTAAAAAATCAATATGTGTTTATTAGAGCAAAGAAAATTATTTTAATTAAAATCTTCTAAAAAAATAATCTAAAATTTAAAGAGTCATTTCCCATCATAAACAGACGTCCAACAATCAACACTGTAGTGTAACGTTTATTGATTGCATATAACTTTTTAACTACAAATACAAATTGTAATATTTATCTTTATTTGGGTCATGTCCACTGCAACACAACAAAAAGAAACTATATAGTGATTCTCAAACCATGGGTCGCGACCCGCATGTGGGTCGTGGAAACTTCCCAGGTGGGTCGCGAGGATGCTATTTGTAAAAAAATGAAACAAACTACGTCACAAACTTTTTAATCTGCTACAAACCAAACGAGAGCATTAGTTTACTAGTGTTAATTTGCGATTTGCTCCATATAAAGCGCGATATAGCGATCACAAATAAAAATCCGCATTAGTTCATTAGCGTCAACTAACGAGACATTATTGATCAATTGCAAAATAGCGATGGTTTGCTGGCGAAAACAACATTAAAAGTTTTAAATTTATTCTTTTATTTCGAATAATTAATTAATTGTAATAATATAATGAACTTTGTTAGCAAAATTTTGAAAGAATTAAAATACGTTTAATGGGAAAATATTTTAGTCGGAGTTGGTAAATATAAAGTTGATTGCAAAAGAAGGAAAAAAAATTTGTATTGGGTCGCCAAGTTTCTGGCTAGTAGGTCCCTATTTAAAACAGTTTGAGGACCCCTGCTCTATACAGTCTATAGTAATAATTTACTATAGAGAAATTACAAATTAAAATTACAAAAACCAAATCGGAAAAAAATCAAAAAGAATCAAAAGTTAAAATTTCAAGCTATCGAAAAGGAATATAATCTGATAAAGCAATTAGATTAAAGTTTTTAATTTCAAAATAACAGAAAAGTATACAATCCGAGAAGGCAATTGGATCAAAACTTGCAATTTCAAAACAATCAAAAAGGAACACAATTCGGAAAAAAAGTGATCGAATCAAACTTCATTATTTCAAGACAATAAAAGGAAATACAATCCGAGAAGAAAAAAGAAATATATAAAGAAATACAATTGCCCGAAGCAATTCTCCTAGTAGACTAGTCGTAGAACTATATAATCTCAAAATCCTTTATAGAATCCTCTAGCGTATTTTCCCTAGCGATTGTCCTACAAGTATCAGTAGCTTACCTATAATAAAAAACATTCGAGATCAACTTCCTCTGTCGATTTACGAAGTATTTTTTATTCGTTAATAAATTTGCAATTTTTAGTTAATTGTTAGTTTATCATTTTACTATCGTTATTATTATTATTTTATCTGTATACAAACACCCCAGTTGCCCAAAACAATTTTTCTGCTGGGTCTGACAAATTTCTTAACCACATAGATAATAACATATCTACACATATATAACATCCAAACTTCATAATAAACTAAGGAAGAAATCAATGAAGTCACTAGTAGATCAAATTTTAAGCAAATAAACATTGAAGATACATTAAGATAAAAAATAAAAATATAATTATGTTTAAAAATTTTATAAACATTTTTTTTGGAACTAGTTATAAAAGCTTTTAAAAAAGTTTTGATTTATTTATTTCATCCAATGAGAAGAGAGAAAATGAAAATTAAAAGGAAGATTAAAAAGCATTTGAAAATTAAAACATCTATTGTGTCAGAAATTGACAAGGATTATTTTTATATATTTTTATTATAAATATTTTGCAGCAAAAGGCTTATATTATCATTTACTTATTTAACTTATGATCGTTTTTATTGACTTCAGTGCCTCATAATAACAATTTATTAGAGTCTATAATTACCATTGTTATTTAACAACATCCTGTGATATAAAATTAACATTCTGTTAATATTCACATGTTAAAATGGATTGATTTTTAAAATTATGTCGAGTTTAGTTGCTAAATTAATGCAAGACCAACGAAAACTAATGGCAAATTCGGGATTCAGTCCAATAAAAAGTGCGATCTATTCAATTTTACAGGTATTCAGTTTAGGAAAGTTTTAATTTCCTTGGTTTATTTTCATGTTAGATTCCTGTATTTGTGTCGATTATGATTGGTCTTAAAAAAATGGCAGAATTGCCTGTGCCCAGTCTTCAAACCGGTGGTCTGTTTTGGTTTACAGATTTAACCATGTACGATCCTTATTATATATTGCCTGTTTCGACCATGATTCTGTTATACTTTCAGTTGGAGGTAAACTTAAAAGTTATTCTTATAAAATAAAATCATGAAATTAATTAAATATAATTTCTCGATAGATCTTTATTTATTCTCATATTTTTCACTTTAATTATGGATTTACTCTTTGAAATAGGTTTTCTCTCTTTACGTTATATGAGATAAATGAGAATAAAATCACTGAATTATCGATATACACCGGCTGTCATTGATTATGTGCGTTAAGGTCATATATTGTTGATAATTAAAAATTATAAGATAACGCCAATCAAACATTCTTTTCACGATATATTTCGACAGTTTTCCTGTCATCATCAGGTGAGATAAATTAACTATGTAATTTATGGATTTTAAAAATATTTAATTATTTTTAAAATTCAAAATTAAATTAATATATTATTTTTAAAAAATTTTTATTAATTATTTAATTTAATACAATAATCAATACATACAATATACAAGAAAAAAAAATTATTTAAAAACATTTAAAATACGAGTATTCACTGCATTCTGCACATTAATTTTTGGATTCAATGACTTTATCAACAACGCCTCACAAATCACACGTTCCCAATAATTATCGAAATTTTTTAATAAAAATTTTAATCTTACAGCCCTTATTGTGCTCACCAATATGGGTCAAAGTCTTCGGTCTACAATGTTCTCGAGCTCGAATACAGAGATGACGGGAAGTCTCTCCAATGTATGTGGCATTTATTAAATAAAAAAGTTTTTATAAAATTAATAAATTTGTTTAAAATCCATAAATTACATAGTTATTATATCCCACCTGATGATGACAGGAAAACTGTCGAAATATATCGTGAAAAGAATGTTTGATTGGCATTATCTTATAATTAAATCATTGCCATGTATGTTTAACTATTTATTCGATAATTAAAAAGTTATATTTTTTTATAAATTTACATTTTTTTTATAAATATTTTAAATAAAATGAAAATGTCGTATTTATTATGAATTTCGAGTCATTTGTTATTGATTTTCAAAAAGGTAAGATTTATTAAATGTTCATTTACTTTGGTGATCCCATGTTGCACGTTTTAAATGTTTTTGATCTTCATTATCCTTATTTTATTGATTTATTATTATCGATATCTTTATCTATAAACACTAAAGACCAATGTTCTTGCAACCGAGGGGTTATCAATAAATTTGCATATTATGTAACATTGCTTCTTACAGCAGCAATACTCTCTTCACCTCTTGCATTTCGATGTCTTTTTGGCTGTTTATTGTCAGTAGAATTATTTTTGAATTTTGCAACGATTCACCGAATAATAGCACGATAAGGTACACCTTGAGTATTCACAAAAGAAAGATAGTTTTTTTTTAAATTGTTGGTTAATTACCAAACATTATGAAAGAGTTTATTTTGCCATGATGAATCGTCAAAGTATACTATTGAGCAGTGGTTTTTATACGGTAAATCATCAAACCAAAACGTATTGTCTGTCTTTTTTCAATCCAAATACTTTCCCCTTCTATAGTGGTTGGTAACAACGTGACGCATAATCATGAAACAGAGGCAGAGCTATCATTTCTTAACAACCAAAAGCCAAACGAAGTTCGTGTCTCTCCGACGATTAACGCACGTGAATGTTTGGTATTCGACTTTAGCCGTATAGCACACTTTTTAGCGTTATAACAGCTCTGAGGGGTGATTTGCATCATCTTGTATGTATCTATTCATGTTTGAGGAAGGTTATAATTCCAATAGTAACCAAGGGTGTAATGGTACAACTCGTACGCAACAAATATCGCGTATTGCACAAAATAGGTAAGTTAAATATTTTAAGACTTTTTATTTTAGGACTGCACCCCCTTTATAGGACTCGCTTTTTCTAAAATATTTATTTACAGGTACGTCTTCATATTGTCTACTACATACCGGTAGAACATTTTAAAAATGTTGAGAATCCACTGCTATAGAAAAATGACAATTAGTGATATGAGTAACATTGTAAATCAAAGTTTCTATAACATTTAAAAATCATTATAGGAACTTTTGTTTCCAATTTCACTACTGATTTTTTTCCCATTGAATTTATTATAAAGTGCTTGAAGACTATAAATCAGTAAATATATCGATGTTTTTGATGTTCACAAATTTTCGGCACTGCCATTTTCAAAAAGGCAATGCCGAAAATCCGTGAACATCAAAAACATCGATATATTTACTGATTTATAGTCTTCAAGCTGTTTTTAAAAATCATGTTGTCCTAATTGAAAATTCTTTATATAAATGAGGTGGTTCTTAATCTTTTGAAGCATTTTCGATTATAAATTGGCGGAGCATTGAAATGTGTATGAATATTGCTTTTATCTATAGAGTTTACAAAAAAACATAAAATAATAATAAGAACTTTTCGCCGAGAGGTTAATTTAAGTTCCTAAATTTTCATGATTTGTGGGAAGCTCGTATGAATCATGTCGTTTTTTTACTTTTAGTTGACATCATTTCATTTACTTTATCAGGTTGGAGCGGATATAAAGAAGAATACCAATTCTGGATATTTAAAATGGGGGATTCGTAGTCTTCCAATTATTGCTCTTATATTTACTTGTCGTTTACCATCGGTTTTTTTACTTTAATTTTAATTCGAATACTTATCTTATTATTTCCTAACAGGCTCTTTTACTTTATTGGTGGACGTCTTCTTGCATGTCCTTAATGTTTTCTGGAATAATGTCCATTCCATTTGTTAAAACTCGTTTGGGTCTCTCAACGCTTAAATATCAGACAAAAACTGTGTCTGATTCAAAACTGGGATATTATCAAAGTTTTAAAGAATGTAATTCTTTGGTTATTAATGGATTAGGTTAATCGCATGCCTATTTAGCACATGCTGAAAAGAGAATAATTAAACTAGCGAAGCAATATCAAGATATTGAACATGATAATTGGGTTAAAGCTGGAACTTCTTCTATTCCCAAAACATATAAGTATGATCCAACAAAAGTTAACCCAACGCAATCCAATTAATGTTGTAAATTTATATTACTTGCAATTTTGGCGTCTTTTGATTTTATTCAATATGTCTGAATATTTTTAATGAATAAGGCATACCATACCTTTGTCTGTACGTGATTAGCATTTTTATATTATTTAGATATACTTCACATTGCGAGTAGATATTTAAAGGTTTAAAAATTGTTACATATGTATTTTGAATTTTAAATAATTTGTTTGCATCCATTTTCTCCATAAATTTTTGTTAGCTTCAACCGAGCAATTATCCGGCTAATACAGAAAGTACCAACTACCAAGTACTAGCAACTATGTATCAATAATCAGATAATAACAAACAAAAAGGTACAATACAATAAAATAAAGATACAAAGTTTATTCTTCATCACATATAAACCGTCATAGATTCAAGAAAATGAAACTAAATATCTGAAGAACGGTTAGAAAATTGAGTCAGCAAAAGTGATGTATTATAATTTTAAAAATCCCATTGGATAAAATAAAATGGATTAGACAATATAATTGAAATAGTCAGTTATTTAATGGAAAGATGCTCTTAGCTGTTGGACCTTGGATTTTTCGAAAATACTCAGTAAACAGAATATCCATCAGAGTAGTTGATATCCGATTCCTTTGATTGATAGTTTAAGATCGCATTTGTGAAGGCATCCAGAATCTATAATCCCAAATCAGAGAAAGTAAGAGACACCCAGTATAGCAAGCGTCATATAATGTAATAAGGCAAGTGAACAGATTCATAAAAAAGGATTTTGCAGAAGGAGAAAGAGACAAAATACAAATACTCACATTAGGTGAAAGAAAAAATGGTATTATTAGTTAATGCAAGGCTGACCAAGTGTAACCATTAGAATACAAGACCTGAATATGGAATGCTTACTCGATACAGGAGCTACAGTAAATGTCATGAGTTGGAGCAAATTTGAGAAACTTAAAGATGTAAAACTAGCAACAACGACTGATACATTGAAATGTGCAAATAATAGTGTTATAGAAACGAAAGGTAAAGCAATATTAGAAATTGGAATAAATTGCAGGAAAAGAAGAGTAAAGTTTACGATAGTAAGATATAGGACCGCAGAGGTAATTGGTGGTATAGAGTTGCAAAAACAATTTGGTATACAACTAAAGTGGCCAGTAGAAGAGGTCGAGAAAACGAAGCAAGAGCACATATGCAGTATCGAAGCCAAATTTAGGAAGGCAATAACGGAGATGCAACGATTTCAAAGAGCAAAGATAAATAACCCGATACTACTAAACATAAAAAGAATCAAAATGTTTTTATAACTGATAAATGGGACATTGGCTGCACAAAGCTGTTGAAGCACAAAATAGAAACTCAAGGAAAACCGATAAATATTAAACCTTGGAGACAACCAGTCAACTTGGAAGATAAAATAGATGAAGCGATAACAAACTTATGGTAAAACAATATTATCAAAAAGAGTAATTCGCCATGGAACACTCCATTAATATGCGTCTGGAAGAAAGAAAAGCAAGATATCAGATTATGCCTTGATTTCAGGCAATTAAACCTAGTAACTAAGAAGACCTATCTGGGTTAAACAACAAAAAAATAATTTGGACTGACGGATGCAACATCGCATTCGAAAATTTGAAAAATACTTTGAAAAAAAAGGCAATCCTCACCCAGAGCCTGTTAGAGCCTTTTGGAGGCCCAGGTCTGACATTATATGTGGCCCCTTATATAATGAAAAATATACAAAAAATGAAATTTTTACTGATAAAAAATTTATTATTTCAAAAATAAAAAAATATTTTCCAAATATCAAAGTAATATTAATTAAAATTTTAAAATGCGCTTTTCGAGCCTTCAAAGCTGCAAAAGAACTTATAATTTTAGAATAGTCCAATTTCCTACCTATATCCCAATTAATATTTAGCGTCGCCAGACCATTTACATGATCCTGTATCATGGTTGATCTTAAATAATTTTTTTTGATCTTTAGGTGTAGTATCAAATAGTGTTATTTGGGGCCCCCTAAATTAAGAGGCCCATGCCAAAAGACCCTCATGACCCCCCCCTTCTGGGGCCTGTCCTCACTTATTCTAGGGTTTCCAGATTTCGAAAGAGAATTCATTCTAGATACTGATGCGAGTTTTAACACTATTGGAGCAGTATTATCACAGAAAGAAGACAATGGGTGCGAAAAGGTTATAGCATACTGTTCTCATGCAATGAGCCATCATGAAAAGGGATATTACATAACAAGGAAAGAGTTGCTGGCAATCTATTATTTTTGCCAACACTTCAATAATTATTTATATGGAAAACGGTTCGTTTTGAGAATGAACCATAAAGCTATCACGTTTATGTTATCCACATAGAAACCAATAACAACGCAATTTCAGACATGGATTAACTACCTCAGTAGTCTGGATATAAAATAGAATATAGAAAAGGTACTGATCATGTAAATGCAGATATGTTGTCAAGGAGTAAATGTGGAACATGCACACAATGTTTATTGGCACACGAAGACGCGAAAGTGGAAAAAATGAAAACCCGAAGAATAAACATGATGGAAAAAGCTGAAGATTATAAGTGGCAAAAAGATAATACAGAAATAGAACAAATAAAAAAGGAAATACACAGGGTTCAAGTTGGACATTTATATTGGTAGACGTAGTGAAAACTATAGAGGGTAAGATATGGATACCTAGAGACAAAATACAAGAAATAATAAAGTATGCTATATCTTGCTATCACACACAGGAGCAGAAAAGGTGACGAAATATGTTGCGGACAATTACGATATTGGAGACATAAAAGAATCAGTAAAAGAAACAATTGGACAATGTGAGGCATGTCAAAGAACGAAAGTTGTGATAACAAAGATGAAGGAAGAGACAATAAAACTGACAGCAGAGGAGTCGTGGGAGAAAGTGTAAATTGATATATGTGGCCCATTACAGGAAACATTCAGAAAGAAAAGATATAGTCGCAATGATTGATCAATTTAGCAGATCTATCTCATTGACTGTTGTCGCTAGACGGGATGAGGAAACGGTAAAGGAAACAATACTACAAAAATGGATTCTTAGATTTGGAGCACCAAAGGAAATTGACACTGATTGTGGAAAAGTATTTGAATCTAAGACGATGAAAGATTTTACAAAATCAATGGGAATTACACTATGCTTTTCAATTCCATATCACCATAATACAAATGGTGTGATAGAACGTCAATTCAGGACAATAAGAGACTATATAAATGCATCATTAAAAGAAAAAAGTAGAACAGATTGGGCAGAGATCATACCAGAGATCGAATTTACCATGAATGCAACATTTCAGAAATCAATAGGGCGAAGTCCCGCAGAAGTAATATTTGGAAGAAAAATAGCTCGAGAACAATTTTATAGTGAAGCGACGATTTCACAAAAAGAAGACACGAGAATCAACGCAAACAAAAAGGTCATTCAATATTGGAGATGAGGTTCTGGTAAAATTCGAATCAAGGACAAAAGACAAGGAAAGATACGGACTATACAGAATAATGCAGAAGATCCATGATCGCCGATATCTGCTACAAGACCAAAGTTGGAAAATGCTTCAAAGAAATGTTGAAAAGATAAAGAAATTTCTTAAAGAATGGGGATGTGAGGTGTTTTCAGCTGAGAATTAAATATTTCAATGATTATATTAAAATAATTTTAAATGATAAATAATTGAATATTTAAAATAACTTTAAAAAAACATTTTTAAATTGAATTTTTTAAATTGAAATTCTTAAATTTTAAAATTAAAAAAGCTTTTTATTAGTAAATCATTTTTAAATAAATATATTTTAAATATCGAAATTTTAGTAAATGGTTTTTAAAATATTTTATATGTTGACGAGGAATTTGCGCATACGAAGACCATTTATGATATAGAATTTTAGTTTACATCAAAATAGGTTATTTTTGTGGGCATCTATAGATATTAGTTTGCTTACCAGTGTAATTGAGATTATATCATCTTAAGTCCTACCCTTCGTAATTACTTTAGGTTGCAGCATTCTGACAGGGAATAGTTCAGAATTTTTAAGTCTTTATTTGCCTTAAAATTTTTGCGCAGGGATCTCCCTGTTATTTTGAGTTAATTACTTTCATTAGACTCACCTTGACTTTATAGTTTAAGAAGGATTTGTTTAGAAATAACCAGCTGCACTAGCATGTTGTATTTTGAGAAATTTGAGTCAGGGAATATTCCTCGTTTATTGATTCCTAGTGTTATGTAAAGAAGAAAATTTAAGTGTGAAATTAAGTGTGTAATTTAATGCATAAAGGTCCATTAATTAAAATGTGCCTGTTTTCACAGCCACATTGCACTCGCTGCGGCAGGCCCTATTGTTATGCTAGGTCAACGCAACAGTAAAAGAACCGTTACGTTGACTAAATTATTTAGTTCCTTTGAGCTCTTAGAGTCTGCCGCTCCAGAGGGAATTTAACGACGAACTCCGTGGCTTATACCACGAAGTCTGTACGACTTCCGGCGACCCCAATTCACTCTTGTATATATGCCAGGTCATGAACCTGCAGCACCGAGGGTTGTGAACCCAACGATGAAAAAGGTGCATAGGTGTAGGGTTGGCTGGGATCTCGCTTCAAAATCAATGATAAACGACGATCTCACTCAAACCTACGCCTTTGTAGCTAAAAAAAATGAAAACGAGGTTTAAATAATAATTTATAATTGTCTTTACTTACAATCTCAGAAAAATCAAAATTTTGGCATAAGAGTAAGCATTGAAAAGTGACGAAATGTGTTAGTTTATATACCCTATTTTTGGTGTGAAAGTATGCATTGATGTAGTAAAAAAAATTCGAATTATTTTAATTCTAGAAAATTCGATTTTTAATTTTTATCGATTTTTATGGTGATTTTTCAGTAAGAATTTTTGTTTTTATTTTTGAAATTTTATTTTGAATTATTTTTTATTAAATTTGCCTCCATGTTGGATTTCGGGATTTCCAGAACATTCCATGTTAAATTTAATCTATTTCTTATTTTTAATTGTTTTTTATGATTTCTTTTCTAAAATTTTTATATTTTAAACTAAAATATCTGCCGGGTGGCTAATCGGGTGCGACATTTACATTTGGTTTTTATCACATATAATAATGCGGCGAACATTAAATCAACGTGCTGTGATATTTTCTCAATCAAATATTTGTAGTCATAAAATCATTAATAATTATGCGAATTCGGTGAATAAACTACTTATAAACGTAATATGGTAATAATATCGATATTTCTAATACTGTTAGCAATCAAGATAATAGAGATACACTCATTTACAATGTGCGATAATAATATTAAATTAATAGAAACCCTCAGTGTAGTTACAATGAAGACTCCGAGGATCCGGGTATGGGCATTACCATCAATGATTAGAGTGATGATAATAGTTAGTAACGATGGTGTTTATAATGATAACTGATAGAAGGAAAGTTGATGTTAGCGAACTCATGTAACTATTTAGATAATTGCAGAAGGGGAGATATAGTACACTTAATTTCTCTAATAGTTTTTTTCAGAGTTTACCATGTTTAATTCTAAGACACATCAGAAGAATTTCTTTGTAATTAATATCACACGCTTTATTTGTACAAAACCATTTATCGTGTCTAATAACTTGAGATTGAGCCATGATTGAATTTGAAACATTGGATAATTGTTCAACACTTCGGCTAATAAACATTGGAGTTGTGTTGATCATTTTAAGAGCTCGATTGAATAGAATATCATATCCATAAGTTAGCAAGTTTATCTTTTTATCGCTTTGGGGAAATTTCATAAACATCTCTTGGAGTTCCTCTTCTGTCATTTCATGATTTACAGAAATTAATTCGTTGATTTCCGATCGTTTTGAAAAACTTCCATTAATAATTTGCAACGATCTTGCTGAGCCACGATCACGATAATCAACCATCCTCCCCCCTTGACACCTTAGTGTCAATCTCAAATCCCCATTAGCTTCTCCTTCTTCTTTTATACTCAAACACAATTTGAAGATACATTCCCAATCCGTTTATCCCTTTCCCCCTTCATTTCTTGCATTTCCCTCGCCATTTTATCCCTTTCCCCCTTCATTTCCTGCATTTCCGGTATCAGTTTATCCCTTTCCCCCTTCATTTCCTGCATTTCTCTCGCCATCCTATCACTGTCAGCCTTCAACTGGTGAATGATTTGCACACTTCCATTCAATTCTTTGCATTTTCTGGGGACAGTTTTTTGATCATTAATTTGGCCTTCAAAATCCAATATTTTTCGTTCAACACACTTAAGACGTGTTGCGTTCCTGCATAATGGCTCAATCTCCAATAACCCTCACACACGCATCTTTGTATTATATAAACCACGCACCATGCACCTTTTTGGAAAGATCATCGTGGATTCTCCACCCACCATCGCCATACTCGGCCAAGCAGCTGCCCTGTTCGGTTACTTTAGGTGTAATATCTCCATTATTCTTTCTCCATTTATCGCCAATTCGATATTCCACACCTTTCCCTGTTGCATTTCATTTAGTGACCAGTTTTCACTTAATGTTCTTATAAGCATCCTACAAAGTCGTTCGTTGATTGCTTCGTGTTTCAATTCCACAAGCAACACCTTGTCTTTCATGTGCATCTTTAGAGGCGTGCAAACGAGTTCCAGTGATCCGTGTTGTTTGAAACTGTTCGATGATTTGTTCAATTTTTCTGTTAAATCCAAAACTTCTTTGGCCCCTTGAACATTATCACGTTCTTCTTTTAGTCGATTAACTTCCCCTTCGTCGACCTGAATATCATTAACCGCCGCCTCGGGCGTTAGATCCACTGTTGCTGGTTTGTCTTTTTCCCAATTACTCAACACTTCCGTTGTCTTCAGTTCCACAATTTTATCTTCGGATAATTTTATGATCTCACCAGCCCGGCAAGCCTCATCTTGCTTTTCCCCTGTATTCATTTTTCCTTGAATATTTTGTGTGATTGTAATAACGTAAACTAATTCGTTTGTTCCTCCAGAATTGACTATTTGCCCTCTACATGACTCTGAGCTCCTTGCTCTTCATTAGATGCCTTACTCCCGTCGGGTTGCGTGTCCTCTTGTTGTATCCATCTTCTCAAATCTCCTATCGTCTCCCGCAATTCCTTTTCTATTTTGTCTTTCTTCCATTTATACACAAGATTCGTCGTTAACTTGCCCAAACACTTTTGAAAAAGATATCCAGTCTTTAACTCGGATTCTTTCCCGGTGGATTTAAATCGAACGGTGACTGTTTCTAATAATCCAACAAATAAGTCTAGATTCTTCAAATCTCCTTCTCGAATTGGCCTGAACTTGTCCATCTCCTCTAACATTGATAAATATATCCTTTCATCCCCACCATATCGCCTATCCAACTTCTCTTTTGCCATTTGATAGGCCTCTGCCGAATATCCTAGATTTTCAATTAACTTTAATGGCTCTCCGTGAAGGTACTTGTGCAGGTGAAACATCTTTTCAACCTCATCACCTTCTGCTTCGTCAACACACGCAGTAAAAGCTGCTTTGCATGGTTCGTACTCTTTCATCTTGCCTTCAAAGACAGGTATTGTAATTTTCTGTAGACTTTCCAGTTTCCTGTTATGCACGGAATTATTTTTCTTGATTGTATCATCATTCACATTTTCCTTCTCTTCCATAAAAGATTGATTTGCTTTTCTTTCCATCAATGCCCCAATTATTTGATGTTTTTCCTCGATCTCTTGCAGGTCTTTATCTAAGATTGCAGTGATGTCCAATCTTTGCTATTTTTTACTGATCGTTCTCAGATCCCCTAATTCTTCATCTAGACTCTCTTTTTGATCTTCATATTCCTCCAACCATTCGCTAACTTCCTTCCCATTTATATCATTGAGAATCTTGTTTCTCAATCTCGTTAATTTTCCTTTTTTCATTCTCTTTTTCCACAGTCCTTCTTCTAAAATCTCTTCGTCATTGCCCCGCACAGCCTGAGTGACAAATGGAGTGTCGAACCTACTTGTATGCTATAATCGTTCAATATTCTTTTATTTTCTAATTGCTTTCCTGCGTAGACTAACATTTGATAATTTACCGGAATTCCTTCTTTGTCCTGAATTTTTCCTTTTACCTTTTCAATCGTGTCATTCCATTCAACGTCAATAGTAATTGTCTTACCAGTAAGAGTTTTGAAAAATATTTGATTCCTACTTTTCAATCGAGACGCCCTCACCCTTGACTTAGCTCGCAAAAACGCTGAGCTTTTTATTTTCTTTTTCTTTTCACTGTTCCCCTGGCTTCCCCCTTTAAAAGAGTGCTGGGGCCCATATCAGCACTTTCCCACGCTCGATAGGGAAGGGAGGATGGTTAATTTTACAGACATCCAAATAAAATTCAAATAAATGCAAATAAAATTTAAATCACCCTTGATCAGCCAGGGCTGTCTCCACTGAAACATTGGTGCGTAGCCCCCTGATGAGAACCACGCTCTGCTACCATGTTTAAATCTAAGACACATCAGAAGAATTTCTTTGTAATTAATATCACACGCTTTATTTGTACAAAACCATTTATCGTGTCTAATAACTTGAGATTGAGCCATGATTGAATTTGAAACATTGGATAATTGTTCAACACTTCAGCTAATAAACATTGGAGTTGTGTTGCTCTTTTTAAGAGCACGATTGAATAGAATATCATATCCATAAGTTAGCAACACTAATAACTTTGACTAAATTTCACAATTGTCCGCGTCTGTGTGCGCACACAAATCAAACCCAAAAAACAGGTAAAAAGCGCACACAGACGCGCGACCCGATAATCAACCATCCTCCCCCCTTGACACCTTAGTGTCAATCTCAAATCCCCATTAGCTTCTCCTTCTTCTTTTATACTCAAACACAATTTGAAGATACATTCCCAATCCGTTTATCCCTTTCCCCCTTCATTTCTTGCATTTCCCTCGCCATTTTATCCCTTTCCCCCTTCATTTCCTGCATTTCCGGTATCAGTTTATCCCTTTCCCCCTTCATTTCCTGCATTTCTCTCGCCATCCTATCACTGTCAGCCTTCAACTGGTGAATGATTTGCACACTTCCATTCAATTCTTTGCATTTTCTGGGGACAGTTTTTTGATCATTAATTTGGCCTTCAAAATCCAATATTTTTCGTTCAACACACTTAAGACGTGTTGCGTTCCTGCATAATGGCTCAATCTCCAATAACCCTCACACACGCATCTTTGTATTATATAAACCACGCACCATGCACCTTTTTGGAAAGATCATCGTGGATTCTCCACCCACCATCGCCATACTCGGCCAAGCAGCTGCCCTGTTCGGTTACTTTAGGTGTAATATCTCCATTATTCTTTCTCCATTTTTCGCCAATTCGATATTCCACACCTTTCCCTGTTGCATTTCATTTAGTGACCAGTTTTCACTTAATGTTCTTATAAGCATCCTACAAAGTCGTTCGTTGATTGCTTCGTGTTTCAATTCCACAAGCAACACCTTGTCTTTCATGTGCATCTTTAGAGGCGTGCAAACGAGTTCCAGTGATCCGTGTTGTTTGAAACTGTTCGATGATTTGTTCAATTTTTCTGTTAAATCCAAAACTTCTTTGGCCCCTTGAACATTATCACGTTCTTCTTTTAGTCGATTAACTTCCCCTTCGTCGACCTGAATATCATTAACCGCCGCCTCGGGCGTTAGATCCACTGTTGCTGGTTTGTCTTTTTCCCAATTACTCAACACTTCCGTTGTCTTCAGTTCCACAATTTTATCTTCGGATAATTTTATGATCTCACCAGCCCGGCAAGCCTCATCTTGCTTTTCCCCTGTATTCATTTTTCCTTGAATATTTTGTGTGATTGTAATAACGTAAACTAATTCGTTTGTTCCTCCAGAATTGACTATTTGCCCTCTACATGACTCTGAGCTCCTTGCTCTTCATTAGATGCCTTACTCCCGTCGGGTTGCGTGTCCTCTTGTTGTATCCATCTTCTCAAATCTCCTATCGTCTCCCGCAATTCCTTTTCTATTTTTGTCTTTCTTCCATTTATACACAAGATTCGTCGTTAACTTGCCCAAACACTTTTGAAAAAGATATCCAGTCTTTAACTCGGATTCTTTCCCGGTGGATTTAAATCGAACGGTGACTGTTTCTAATAATCCAACAAATAAGTCTAGATTCTTCAAATCTCCTTCTCGAATTGGCCTGAACTTGTCCATCTCCTCTAACATTGATAAATATATCCTTTCATCCCCACCATATCGCCTATCCAACTTCTCTTTTGCCATTTGATAGGCCTCTGCCGAATATCCTAGATTTTCAATTAACTTTAATGGCTCTCCGTGAAGGTACTTGTGCAGGTGAAATATCTTTTCAACCTCATCACCTTCTGATTCGTCAACACACGCAGTAAAAGCTGCTTTGCATGGTTCGTACTCTTTCATCTTGCCTTCAAAGACAGGTATTGTAATTTTCTGTAGACTTTCCAGTTTCCTGTTATGCACGGAATTATTTTTCTTGATTGTATCATCATTCACATTTTCCTTCTCTTCCATAAAAGATTGATTTGCTTTTCTTTCCATCAATGCCCCAATTATTTGATGTTTTTCCTCGATCTCTTGCAGGTCTTTATCTAAGATTGCAGTGATGTCCAATCTTTGCTATTTTTTACTGATCGTTCTCAGATCCCCTAATTCTTCATCTAGACTCTCTTTTTGATCTTCATATTCCTCCAACCATTCGCTAACTTCCTTCCCATTTATATCATTGAGAATCTTGTTTCTCAATCTCGTTAATTTTCCTTTTTTCATTCTCTTTTTCCACAGTCCTTCTTCTAAAATCTCTTCGTCATTGCCCCGCACAGCCTGAGTGACAAATGGAGTGTCGAACCTACTTGTATGCTATAATCGTTCAATATTCTTTTATTTTCTAATTGCTTTCCTGCGTAGACTAACATTTGATAATTTACCGGAATTCCTTCTTTGTCCTGAATTTTTCCTTTTACCTTTTCAATCGTGTCATTCCATTCAACGTCAATAGTAATTGTCTTACCAGTAAGAGTTTTGAAAAATATTTGATTCCTACTTTTCAATCGAGACGCCCTCACCCTTGACTTAGCTCGCAAAAACGCTGAGCTTTTTATTTTCTTTTTCTTTTCACTGTTCCCCTGGCTTCCCCCTTTAAAAGAGTGCTGGGGCCCATATCAGCACTTTCCCACGCTCGATAGGGAAGGGAGGATGGTTAATTTTACAGACATCCAAATAAAATTCAAATAAATGCAAATAAAATTTAAATCACCCTTGATCAGCCAGGGCTGTCTCCACTGAAACATTGGTGCGTAGCCCCCTGATGAGAACCACGCTCTGCTACCATGTTTAAATCTAAGACACATCAGAAGAATTTCTTTGTAATTAATATCACACGCTTTATTTGTACAAAACCATTTATCGTGTCCAATAACTTGAGATTGAGCCATGATTGAATTTGAAACATTGGATAATTGTTCAACACTTCAGCTAATAAACATTGGAGTTGTGTTGCTCTTTTTAAGAGCATCGATTGAATAGAATATCATATCCATAAGTTAGCAACACTAATAACTTTGACTAAATTTCACAATTGTCCGCGTCTGTGTGCGCACACAAATCAAACCCAAAAAACAGGTAAAAAGCGCACACAGACGCGTGACCCGATAATCAACCGATAATCAGTTAGAATGTCTTTCCCTGCAAACCAATAATTCCGATACGGCGCCTGAGTGTTTTTCTCTAATGGAAGCTTGATATACGTTAATTTGAGTAAAGATTTTTGGGGTTTAATGAATTAAGGAAATTATTTAATTATTTTTAGGAACCCATAATACTGCTCGGTTAAATATTGTTCGAACCAGTAGAATAAAATAACAACTTAGATAAAATGATTTTGTTTCGGGTTAACAGGTCCACGGGCTGGTATTGTCAAAATTGCGAGACCTCTCCGGTACGTGTGTATGAGATGAAGTAGCTATTTTCTGTGTCCTTCTAACTATTATCGATGTCCATGAAATATGATATTGTATTGAGAATTATTACTACGTCTACCAGCATGGAGCGTGTACTTATTGTCTTTATTTGAGTGATTTAGGAATGTCTAAGAACCCAACAGTTTTAACCATTCTACGGCCATGCTTCTCATGCGCCGATAAAAATTCTATTATTAAAACTCTACAGACGCAAATAGGATTATTAAAGAAAAAATCCGACCATCTGGAAGGAACCTATTTTTCTCCAGCGCAGATGAAGGAAGTTCGGTTAAAATTGGCGCGAGCAGAGCACTGCCGGGATAACATGATTGAGGAGAGTCGCGCGTTGCGGCTGTTAATCAAAGAGCAATCAGAGGCCCTGCACAAGGTCTATGTGCAGGCGACCATTACTAAAAAAATCGTCAATATACCCATCACAGAGGAGGATAATGTTTTCCCTCATCACCATCAATCAACCAGCTCGATTCGATCAGCAAGCAAGGCTCGCACTAGCGGTGTAGATGCCTTATTACCATCCACATCCTCCGACATCGTTTT
This sequence comes from Schmidtea polychroa, assembly GCA_959609185.1. Taxonomy (NCBI): domain Eukaryota; kingdom Metazoa; phylum Platyhelminthes; order Tricladida; family Dugesiidae; genus Schmidtea; species Schmidtea polychroa. Next base: position 24,293 of record CAUHTR010008108.1, read on the forward strand.
CACCGCCATCAATCAAGTCACCTCGAAACCTCGTCATCATACCAGAGCTGGTCACTCTCCCGGTGGTACAGAAGACTACAAAACGATGGCAACCAACGAAAAGGCGAAAGGCACTTCAAGCCGAGCGGGAGGCGAAACTGGTCGCCGAGGCTACGCAGAAGCTCCCGTCATCATCTGCCGAAACAGCAGTTCGATCCCCGTCCGTGTTTTGAGTGGTGCACTCCTCCAATACTACCTGGGAAGAAGGCGCAAGGGACTTCTTCGATCTTGATGTGATCTTCGCCGGAACCTCCCCGACCACTCTATAATTTGTGTGTGAACGTCCTGACATTGTGATTGTGCAAATAGACTGTCTGTCGTCGAGTTTTCTTTTGTGTGATCTTCTGATATTAGGACTATGTATGTAAAACCACCCCGGGAGGCGATGATGATTGCTGTCATAATAATGTGTATTGAAAATAAATCTTTTGCGTTAAATAGTAAGAGGAGTTCCGTGGATTTTGTAGCTGTATGCTGGTTATAAGATTTCAGTGAGTGAGGAGTTGTGGAAATCGAGGAGTAATTACGTGATCTTGACTAATATGGCGAATAATAGAAAAGACGTAAGTCCTTCCATCGGCAGTCGCGAAAGGGTTAAGTCGGGTTGGGATGAAGGAGTAGTCCTAAGGCAGTGGCTCACCTGCTTCATCGTAGCTTGCTGGCATGGCACAGTACCAACATGATGCAAATCATGGGTTTCATGTTGTGAAAATAATCGTGTGGGTTTTGGTCAGCGGTCTGTAGAAAATGTTGTACGGTCAAATTTTTTCTTGGACTATCATCCCCTACTAATCAGTAACCTCTTATTGACCCCAACATAATTATAATTATAGTACCACTATGTACCAATATGTTAATGACTTTCTACTTTCGGAATAAAAATAGCTATATTAAATTGACGTGTATTTTATATTATGTGTGCTGTGTTTGTATGGAAATTTATTTTTCTATCACTTTCTCAATTCCTATAATAAAACTTTTAACTTTCAGTACATTAAATTTTTGCACACAGGTAAGTTTGTGTGTTACTATATTATAATTTTATCGATTTTTTTTTAGATTATAGAAACTTTTATATTTCGGATTTAGGTGTAGAGTCGATCAGTGTCCTTACTGCTATTCAGCATTTTTTCTAAAAATGTGTATAATAATTAAATTAAAATTACTAGTTTATTCAAATCATAAGTTTAACCGATCAACGATAACATTGACCCATTTTTGCCCATATAAGTTTTTTATTAATTTTTTTAGATTAAAATAATATAGAACATCAGATTTATTTTTTATTTTTATGAAAAGAGTGCAAAACAGACAAGTTTGTTTACACTAAAAGCAATAGGGTGCTAAGCCTTAAATGCAAAAATATGGCTTATTTTCAAGTGATGATAGAAAATACACGTGTCCCAATATCGGACCACTGGGAAAGATGGGTTAAACTAAATTTGTGACTACAGTTAGATATACGATTCCTCTGCAATATGATGTATTCCAATCAAACAATACCTGAAAGTAAAGTAAATATTACAAAATTTACAATATCGTTACACATTGATGATGATATGTCACAAGAGTCCAGGTCATTGTGAACCCTTGATATGATATATAATTGTTATGTGAAGCAATAAGTGATACTCATGCTTCTTTTGATTCTTTTCAATACTATCTATAGTTAGGTCATATAAAAGAGCTGCTTGTCAAAAAGAGTACAATTTTTGTTTAGATTTAACGAAGAAGTTTTATAAGGTTTACTTATTAAACCAACTTAACACATATAGTTTAGTTATTAAAATTTATTGTTATTGCATTTTGGTAAAATTTAGCCCTCCTGTGTAAATAAAGGAGGTGTACTCCACCAAACTAATGGCTATTTAGATAGAACTAGTGGTTGATTAGAAAAAGAAATATCAGATCTAAGAGACAAATTCAACTGACAAACAGTTTTTTGTCAAACTCATATATATATATATATATATATATATATATATATATATATATATATATATATATATAGCTGAAATAAATCCCATGACAAATATCCTATCAAAGATAAGTTGAATTCAGAAAATGAAAGGGCACTAAAACTGTCAAGGGTGGTAATAGTCGACAGATTTTTCTGAAGAAAACACAGTAAATAGGATAATGAAGATTCTTGACCAGTTTTATTTTGACTTGGGAAGTCTCATTGGTCACAGGTAAGGTGAGACTATGACTAAACTAAAACCAATATCATTATACAGATTTTAAATATGTTATTGGAATTCAAGTCATTCTTGCGACATTATTGTTTTAATTGTTATTCACAAAAATTTCAAAAAGATTAAAAAAATTAATTTTTCTATTTCTTATTTCATAAAAAACTCATGAATATTAAAACAGGAAAATAGTTGATTGGAATGTCAAAATATGACATCTAGACAAGTCACATGATTTGCTTAATTAAGTGACCTCAGATTTTGGGGAGAAATTTATTATTTAAATTAATAACAAATGAAAATTATAAAAAAATAAATTTAAACAATTCATTGCAATTTAAACGATTTCGAAATTTGGTTTTAACACTTCTAAGGTGAAAATCGATTTAATTAACCAGCATGAACAACAACTAATTTATCTAAAATTAGTTTACATTTTTCAATTACACAAAATCCTGACTGGACGCATCACTGCATTATTTACAAATCTACTTTTCATAATTTTAATCTATTTAGAAAATTATAAATCAAAATGACTTTTGTCTTTGAAATTGTTCCATATTTAGGTTTAATTTATTTATAGTTTCTGATTCTTTTTAAAAAATCATTTTTTTATGTATACATGTAAATATTCACATAAATTTTAATCTGGACTTTGTGTAGACGTAATTTTCTCATACCATCAGTGGTTTTGGTTGTGAATTTGACACTGCTACTATCTATTCTCATTATAAATAATAAAAAATTACATTATTTATAACATATCGCATTTCACAGGAAAAGCGAGAAGATTAAATTATCTTCATTTTGCTGATTATCAAGAAATTCAATTTTTCTTTATTATTTAATTATTATGCCATAAAATTTCAAAGTTATCCAGATTAAATATCATAAATGATGCGTTAAAAAATGAAAATCATTTCCGATTTTAATATTTTTAGCTTACTTTAAAAATTAATTAAATTTTATTTCATGTCAAATCTTTTATTATATCAGTTTTATTAAAATAGAAACAATACGAAATTTAAAAAATCATATTTAAAAAAACAAACTATTTACTGTCTTATCCGGTTACTATCTCAATTGAGACATTGGAAACACTGACAAATTTCTTATCCTATCTCAAATATCAGAGATTGGTTTATAGAAGAAAGCAGTTACGAAACACAAAGCAACTATGTAATAAAAATAATTGAAGACAAGTAGTTAAAATTTTGTGCGTAGAAAATTTTAAATCATAAGTTTTATGTAATTGGAAATTATATTACAACACACAAACAAAGCAAACTAACAATAAGCTGCTGACTACCATCAGAAATTAGTAGGAATTTATTAATCTCAATCTTTTAGTCACATAATTTATTCATGTTATGTCACTAGATAGGCCTACCAACTACTCAATCATATGGTAGTAGTAGACTACATTGAATATCAATTCCCAAATTTAATAAGCCCCAATACTCTGTTTAATAGAATGTGTATGTTTTTTTATTTTTAGCATGTCTTTATTTAAAGTTCTATCAAAGCATTTTCGATCAAATTTTATAAGTCTTCATCATTTCATACAGCCTGTGATTAGTCTTGTTTATCTAGTTCGTTGTCAGTGCATGCGGGCACGTATTATTGTGAGTATGTTAAGCATGTGAGTGGATATTTAAGCAACGATGTGTGAGGGTGTGTTAAAGTGTGTGTATTTGTATTTAAAATGAATTTGTCAGTATGCAAGCTGGTTCATATTATAAAATTACGACGACTAATATGTTAACATATATGTTAACGGCCCTATACAGGCGGTAGAATACTTCAAATGAAAATATTATTTCTTATTTAGCCTGGTTTGTGTATGTGTGCGTTAGTGCGTGTGTGCTTACATTTATTAGCACTAATTCATTCTTTTTCCTAATAAATAGCAGATCTGCAATCCGCCATTTTAGTTAATTTGCATAATAATAAACTACTCAAATACAATAAATCGGTGAGTAATTATATTTTATTATTATTAATTTTGTTTTTATATGTAACATTTATTTTTTAGAAGTGAATGATGACTAACAGAATAAACACTAATGGTCCTTCATTACCACGTCCGTTGGTTGCTTTGTTAGATGGACGAGATTGTACAGTGGAAATGCCTTTATTGAAAGACGTAGCAACGGTTGCGTTCTGTGACGCATCTAGTACGTCTGAAATTCATGAAAGAGTATTAAATGAAGCAGTTGCAGCGTTAATGTGGCATACTATTAATTTACAAAAAGAAGATCTACAAAAGTTTAAAAGTTTAAAAGTAATTGTTCGAATAGGAAGGTATGCAGTTTTATTTTTATTTAATAAAATTAAGATACTATTAGCGGTTATGACAACATTGATATTAAAGCTGCTGGGGAATTAGGTATTGCAGTTTGTAATGTTCCTGGTTACGGTGTTGAAGAAACTGCAGATTCTACTCTTTGTATGATTCTCAACTTGTATCGTCGTACATATTGGTTGGCAAACATTGTAAAAGAAGGCAAGCGTATTGCTGGACCCGAAATGCTGAAAGATGCTGCTGCGGGATGTGCAAGAATTCGTGGTGATACATTGGGCATAATTGGATTTGGTCGAGTTGGAACTGCAGTGGCAATGAGAGCACAAGCATTTGGATTCAGAGTTTGCTTCTATGATCCATATGTTCCTGATGGTGTTGAAAGATCTATGGGAATCGAACGAGTTTATACATTACAAGATCTTTTATATCAAAGTGATTGTGTGTCTTTACATTGTTCTTTAAACGAGCAAACCAAGAAATTGATTAATGATCATACTTTAAAAATGATGCGACCAGGTAGGCTATTTTCACCAATCATTTTTTAAATATATATAAATTTCAGGTGCCTTTTTAGTCAATACCGCTAGAGGAGGTTTAATAGACGAAGTTGCTCTCGCTAATCATCTAAAGGATGGAAGAATTAGAGCCGTAGCATTGGATGTAGTAGAAAATGAACCATTTGTTTTAGCCGATTGTAAATAACGTTGTTTAGTATTATTAATTAAACAAAATAATATAGCCCATTTACGAGATGCACCAAATGTTATTGTAACACCACATTCAGCTTATTTCAGCGAAGCCTCTTTCAGAGAGTTAAGGGAAGCTGCTGCCAACGAAGTTCGCCGCGCGATTACTACTCGTATTCCAACTGAAAATCTCAGAAATTGTGTTAATAAAGAATATTTATCTTATTATAATGGTTCAAGAAATAGTAAATAAATTATTATTGCATGTTAGAGTTATGGATTATATCTTTCAGATTCATCTGGACTTCAACTGTCAGTACCGAATATGAATATTGGGATGCCAAATTCAGCCCCTACACTTACTCCTGTTTCATTACCACCACATTTTGCAGGCCTGTCCCATGGAGCATACCCATTCTTGCCACCAAATGCTTCATTAGCTACTCTCAATAGCCTATCGGGATCACACGCAGTGACATCTGCACCGATGTCTGTGTCAGGATCGAGTACCGGTATCGAAATGCAATTGGCCGCTGCTGCAGCTGCTTTAGTGAATAATCAAAGGTAAACCATATCAATATTTGATTGATTAAAATGGCCGAAATATTATATGAGAAATGTATTAACAAATGTATAGTTAATTAATGCAAAACTATTTGACTATTTTAAGGATTTGTTAAGTCGCTTGGAATAAAATTCCAGTAATTCTTTCTAAAATAATAAATTTATTTATACATTATCACTAATGTGAAATATTAGCTTATGGTTACAAAATTATATTTGACCTTTTAAATAATAATTTTTTTCTTTGTTGATAGGTAAATTTTAATAAATAACGTTTATTCGATTAATGGATTTTATTCATACAATTATTATTTTAAAATTTAAAATTAGTCAGACTATTATTGTTAATGTATGAAAATGATATTGTAACCAGTGCTTGATGACATTTCAGAGAAACGATTGTTAATTATGTATAAAATGGAACTGGGTTGTTGCGACTGTGCTTAACACTTTGTAGATGTGAAGTGATTCCCAATATCGTAGGCCGACTGTATTCTGTCTGTGTGCGTCACGGAGTTTGTCTGTATCTGATATGGACCTGTCTATGCTTGCATTTGGTAAGCAACGTTGAATAGAATTATGATTAAATTTAAATGCCATTAAATGTTATGAATAATTAATTAAATCGTTATTAATATGTCGATTTTAAAATAATTTGAATCTAGTTAATTTATGTAATAGGGGTAAGCAAATGTTATCAATTTTTCAAAGATTATCTTAATTTAATCTTAAAACATTACGTAATATAGAAATTGAATAATTTCGAATATTTGCCGTTTTTAATTTCATTTTTATTACCAGTTGTCAACAGATTACAAAATTGGTTGACTTATTGATTACTTTGTTCAGTATAAACACACATACACGGAACTCCACAACATTTACAGACACGCATTTGTTGATTTCTATTATTGATACTTTGATAATCGATTTTTAATTTTTAGTACTATTGCTGGCATACCACCGATTCCTCCGAATCTGTCTAATCAAATCAGTAACAATCTCCAGTTATCCACTACTCCATCGAGCAGTAATTCCAATACAAATGCCAGTGTCAACAGTTAAAATTCGTCTGCAGATTTTGTTAAAATTGCATTTGTGTTTAATATCTCTCTTCTAGATTTGTTTGTGTGTGTGTGTCTGTGTGTGTTTTGTATGTATTTTAATTAATCATTGTGATGAGGATTACGACTGTTGATATTGAGGAATTATTAATTTAGAATTTAGGTGTCTCTCAAAATTGAATTTAATCTTGATTGATAAGAATAAAGGGATGTTACATCATGACTTGTCCTGTACATTAAAATGTTAGTAGGAATTTTAGGGTTTCGTCATTATATAAAGGATAAATTTAAGAGTACTTAAATTTATTCTCTGAAAAGACATGTAAATCTTAATATTCAGTTGATTTTTTCTAATAGAAATGGAGTATTTTTTACTTATAAATCTTTATTATACAGCCACGAATTTGGTCTAATTATATGATTCGACCGCTGCTCAATCTAATTGAATATTTTCAATTTTAGTATGAACTGTTGAGATTTTTGAATTTAATATTCTAGAATACCAAATTTAGACAAAATATTTATTATATATAATTTATTTAAACATTTGTACTTTTATTTATACTATTCTGATGATATTTTGTTTTCGCAACATTTGGTCAATATGTAAAGTAAATAATTCGTGTGTAAGAGTTAATAGACAATGACTTATAAATACAGTAAAACTTAGTTATAACAGACAATTTATGGGAAAGTTGTAATTTGTCATTCAATGGGATTTAAAATATCATAAAACCATTTACTAATTAATTTAGACTTTTGTTTATGCAGGTCTCCTACTCCATCGCCCACATAGCATTGCATAGATCAGTGCTTTCCAACCTTTTCATGCTTGTGACACACTTTTTAGACTCCCATCATTTCGCGACATAGCAAATCAGTTTTACCAGAAAACCAGACGTCATACAACTTACGCGATATGGTAAACCAGTTATACAAGAGACAATGAAACATATTTAAATATAAATATCGAAATAAATGGCAGAAAAGGATAGTTCATGACTGAAAACAAGATTTAATGTGGATGGTATCGTTTATAAGTAACAATATGTAATTAATAAAAAGATTAAGAATGTGAAAAACAAAATGTCTTTTGGTTGGTTCTTTTTCTATGTTTAAATAACGAATTCCAACGATTAAATAATAAATTCAATAATAATAACAATAATAGTGATGACAGTAATAATAATAATACCAATAAGGAGAATGATGTTAATAGTAATAATAATAGTATTGATAATAGCATGAAAATGATAATATTAACTTTATAGAAATAATAATAATTCCGGGAATCTGGTTATAGTAAGAACAATAATGGTGAAGTAGTGTAATGATGATGAGCAATTTTGATGTAAGGGAATTTGCTATATCTATTGACTATAATGTTATTTCTTATCCAACTATAATTTGGGGGGAGGTACTTGGGGAAATGTACAATTCGTATTTTCTAAGTTAAATATGTGTAGGTGTGCTTTATGTTATGGCCATCGACTTTATTTTTGGGTATCCTACAACAGAAATTTTATAAGTTAAATATATATATGTATACTTTATATTGGTGGCATTAATGTTACTGTTAATCGTCATACTACTTGACCGGGTTCTTATGGTAAATTTTAGTCTTTAAATTTAATATATTCTGAATTGATACTACTATTATCATTTCTGGTTATTATACAACCTGAGGGGGTATCTATGAAAAATTGTAAACTTTATTTTTTTAGGTTTAATTTATCTGTATATCTTCTAAATTAATACTAATCTTGACTATTTTTCACTATGGGGGGGTGTCTACGAAAAATTGTAGATTAAAAATTGTAAATTATACGACAAGATGCCATTGAAGTTAGTCCATGTTGGCAATGTCCCAAAGTCGGCGAAAACTATAGAGAAAGTGAGCTGCTGCGTTACAACTACTCCCTATAGTATTTCTACACGGGTTCTAGAGTGCCGATAGAAGGTCTTACCTCTCACTAATCAGAACTATTATCGTCTAATTGGTCGTGGTTGGAGAACGCGAATCAAAATTTACCGCGCGACCCTATTACAACCATCAATTATCCTTCATTTCTAACCGAATTTAAAGAGGATGTAACCAAACACATTCAAGTGAATATATATCATTATTATTACAGAGTACCATTTCATGACATGCAAATAATAAGAATGTGAATCGACAGAGTTAGTTCATATTACAGACGAACAGAGTCGAAGAAGAAATGCGACCACTAGGTTCGGTTTAGGGTGCATGACTCCCAAAACGCATCCGCTTCGGATTCCTGCAACAACTGTCCGAGGACAAAATACGTTTGCCCTTCTCCCGTCCCTTGTGTACAGGAGGCATTAAACTAGGCATTAAAAGTCATTAAACTGACACGTTATTTTCAAATATATATTTATTATAAAATCTGAATATTTAAACAATATATCAATTTAAATATCGTCACTCTCCCCTTCTTTAAGAACTGTGATACTCTATTAGCCATTCAATTCTTCTACATCTTTTCCCATCTGGATATTCTAGTTCAACTTGGTGTTCCGTTGGAAAACCAAGAATCTTTACAGGAACCTCGAACAAATTACCGTGTTTTGATCTCTTATTTGGATCAATCTTTACTAGAACTCTTTGACCCACCTCAAAATGCCGATGACATTTCTTATCTGCATCTCTTAATCTCATTTTATCTGCCGCTACCATAACATTATTCTGTGCTGTCAATAATACTTGTTCTCGATCAAGATCTATGAATGAATTCTTTCCATGTATATTAACCTTTCTTCCAAATAGTATTTCCATTGGCGAAAATCCCGTAGAATTCTGTGTTGTTGAGTTTAGGGCAGTGTTTCTCAAACTATGGGTCGCGATGACTAGAATAACTAGAGTTAAATAGAGTTATTCTCATTAAATAAACATTTATTTTAAAATTAATCTTTGTCATGTGGGTCGCAATAAAATTTTTGGCATGAAATGTCAAAAATTTGGGTCGTGATCAAAAAAGTTTGAGAACCACTGGTTTAGGGAATATTCAATTTTTGGAATAATGTCGTCCCAACACCCTCCAGTTTGACCATCACTCAAAAATGTCACGATCATATCACGAACTGTTCGTATCACCAGGTCTGCTAAACCATTAGACTTATGATCATATGGCGAAGTAAATATCCATTCGATGTTAAAATTATCAACTAGCCCTTTGATTTGACTTCCCTCGAAAACCTTACCTCTATCCGAAACAATGTAATCTGGTTTACCGAATTTGTATATCCAATTGTGTAAAAGTACACGATATACAGTCTTTTCATCTTGGTTCGGAGTAGGCATTAAACTAACCATCTTGCTGAACTGATCAATTATTACTACCAAATAACGGTTACGATTACGATTACGATTTGTTCCATCGAATTCATTATTACCCTAGGAATTAAATATTCAGCTGTTTTACTTGTCAAAACTTTCATTCTCATGCATATATCACGTTTTTTTATAATATTTCGTATATCGGTTACCATGTGTATCCAAAAGAAATAATCGTTTATATAATTTGTTGTTTTCTTAACTCCTAAATGACAGAGTTCTTTGTGCATATGCTGTACGACTTTTGACGCTATCTTCTGCTTATCATCATTTACTATCAATAACATATTGTCTTTTACCAATATCTGATCCAATCTTTTGAAATAAGGTGAATCTTGAATCAAGTGAGGTATCTCGGGACTCGGGTTTAGAACATATTTCTTTATTGTATACAACAAATTATCTGCTTCCTGATTCTCAATATATGACTGCATATTTAAATTACTTGAGGTAATTACTTTTAAAAAATCTTATTCGGCTCTTCTCAAGTTTTCCTTCTACGTGTCCGGTTTGCCATTGTGAGCAATAACTTAACAATATCCTCGATAGTCCATCAGCATTGTTATGATTTTCACCCTTCAAAAATTTTAAATCAAAATCATAACCTGACAACTCACTCAACCATGTTTGGAATTGTGGACTTATTGGTTTCGAAGTTGATTTTAAGAACTTTAAAGCCTTATGATCCGTACGTATATCAAACTTTTTTCCATATAAATAATGCCGAAAATATAAGACGTACTCGTATATTGCTAATAGTTCTTTTCTAGTTACACAGTATCCTTTCTCGTGAGCACTTAAAAGTCTTGAATCATATGCTATGACTTTTTCACAACCATTTTGAACTTGACTTAGAACAGCACCAATTCCACTAAAACACGCGTCAGTATCCAAAATAAAGTAATCGACCTTATTTGGAAACGCCAAAATTAATGCACTCGATAATACCTGTTTAAATTTTCGGAAACTTTCTTCACACTTGTCATTCCATTTAATATCTTTTTCATGTCCCTTTGTGGCTTCATACAACGGTTTGGCTATTTCAGCAAAATTTGGAACAAATTTGCGATAATAATTTGCTAATCCCAAAAATGAACGTAGTTGTTTGCTGCATTTCGGTATTTCAACCTCAATAATTCTCTTTATCATATTGTTATTCGTGGATATTCCTTCTGCTGAAATTTTATGGCCCAAAAATATCAATTCACTCTTATACAAACTACTCTTCTTAGGATTGATCCTTAACCTGCTGATTTAATTCGCTTGAAAACTTCCTACAAATTTCTATTGTGTTCTTCGATAGTTTTTCCATATATCAGAACAACACCGTTATACAAAATATCATCAAATAATGTGTGCATAAGTCTTGGGAAAGTTGCTGGAGCTGTGGATAATCCAAATGGCATTCGATTGTAGCAAAACTGTCCTTTCTTTGTAGAAAACGCTGTTGTTAACTGAGACGCTTCATCCAAATGTACCTGACAATATGCCTGCCCAAGTCTAGGGACGAATAAACTGAAGATCCGGACAAAGAATCGAATATTGTTTGAGGATCTGCCATTGGAAAACTGAATTTTTCAGTAACTTCATAAACCTTCCTAAAATCATGACACATCCTGATTGATCCGTCTTTCTTACCTACCACGACCGTATGTGAGTTCAATGGGCTTTGGCATTTCCTGATAATGCCCATTTTTAATAATTTCATAATCATATCGTTCACTTTTCCATCTGCATTGCCATGCGTCTATGATTTTGAATAATTGGATTTCCAGAAGTTTTTATAGTATGTGTAACCAAACTAGTACAACATAGATCAAAATCTGATGCCATGAAGATCGTACTATACATGGTTACTAACTCCACCATTTTTGGGTATGAATTTAAGTCCAAAAACATCCAGCGCTTTTTTACATCGTTCGGTATCACTGTAGCTAACACCAACCGTATCTGAATCTATTAATGCAATTGATGTAACCTAAGCATAATATCAGCTTATTTCCAAACGCCCCTCTGAGCGCCATATCTACCGGTTTTAAAACTGGACTGCCCCACTTCCTCCATATGGCCTCCGACATTACAGTAACCGACGCACCTGTATCCCACAACATCTCAATCACTATTCCACAACACTGAACAAAACTCCACCACCTTCCATCCGTCTTCTTGAATATCATAACATTTCGGTTTTCTGTGTTCTGCATATTTAATTCAACGACATAACAGACAAAATGTTTGCCATGGAGCGTATCTCGTTTAAAGGACGTTCTTTGTCATTTTTCCTATTACTTCCTGTAATCGATCCTATTTCATTTACTTCAGATTCTGACGTGACATCATTCTCAAGGTCTTCATACGAATAAGTCAGATTTCCTAAATTATTTTCTTCTTAAAATCAGTGAATAGAGGGCAATTAGTAAAAAAATGATCATTTTTACCGCATATTAAACAGCACTTGCTTAAAGGACAATTGTTCCGAATATGACCTGATTCACCACAGCACTAACATTGACCGGGTTGGAAAGGTCGCAATTCTGGTTCCGGTAATTCTTTCGTTTTGTTGTAAATTCGTCTTGCAATATGTTTCAAAGAAACCGTAGGCCTATTGGGTCTCTCATTAACCAATAAACTTTCTGAGCTTCGTCTTCTTTCAGTACCATGTCGTCTATTGTCATAATTTTGTAACTTCTAATTTTACTGACATACCGGTTAGTCTCAGGAACTGATGGTCTAATCAATGATTGAACATTCCGCCTTACTGGAATTTTATTCCTTGTTACCGATGCATACGACGATTTTCTCCTATCATCTGCGAATACAAATACGTCTCTGGTGTCTTCTGTATGTAAAATATTTTCAAAATTTACATTCAATTTCTCTATTTCTGTAAGAGATACTTCTGGGTTCATTGCAATTGCATCCTTAACTTTTTCTGAATACATACGTCTTGTTACAATATCATTGACAATCATGTCTTCTGTTTGATTTGCGGAAAGAACTTCGCGCACTAATTTCCTTACTCTGATTACAAAATTTTCAAACCTTTCGTCCGATCTCTGCTTTATCAGACTCATGTCTTCGATATTTTGCAAAAAACTTTTGAATTTTACATATTTTAAAATAAACCAACTTTTTATCTCTTGATCTGAGGCCGGAGTCTTTTGTGCTTCCTTAAAGGCCATCCATAACTCTTTTGTGTCTCCATGCAATAACAAATCGAATGCTGCTCCTAAATTGAGCAATTTTATCGTCACAAATTCTTCAATAGATACAAGCCAGTCCTTTGCATTTTCTTCTTTTCCTCCAAAAAACTTCTTTATCGCTGGATAAATTGAATCTTGAATATTCTTTGGCAAAGATTCCAAAATTTTCTGCCTTTGCTGTGATCTCGTCAAAGCTGCGATTTCGGCGTGGTCGCCAGTAACATTTTCATTAAAAGTCATTAAACTAACACGTTATTTTCAAATATATATCTGAATATTTAAACAATATATCAATTTAAATATCGTCACTTTATTCGATACGACGGGCGTTTTGAAGCTTCTAGTGTGGCGAGTAACTTAGCGTCTACTTTGGCATGGGTTGCAGCTAGAGTGGCTTCCGACTCTGCCTGTTTTCGCGCCGACGCTGCGTCCATTCCACCCAAGTGCGAGATTTGCGTTTCAGTTTTTCGGTTGCGATGGATAGGCGCCGCGGTGACAACTGGGGCCACGCTAGTACCAACGTAGATCACCTCTGGAACAGGCGACGCAACTATTCTGTTCCCATGTCTTCGACATGTGGATCGCTTTGGCGAACTTGGACCTTCAATCAAATGGTGACTAGGAAAGATATTGATTTGATCTGCCGCAAGATATTCTGCGATACGATTCCATAGTTCTGAGTTGCTGTAAATTTGGTGGAGAGGTCTCGATTGTTCTCGAATGAGGATATGCTGTGAGCGATTCTCTTCTAATAGGCTATCTGCAGTTTTTGAGATGGAACACTTTCTTATTTGTTTCTTTCACCTGGATGGGGGTGAACCACATCCCCTCCATGTGATCGATTCGTTTCTTCTAATGACCAATTTCAGTTTGCATTGTGCATATTGACACATTCTTGTCCGCACAAGAGAAACAAGGTCGCAGATTGGAGGTTTTCGCATTTGGTTCGGCCATTTCTAAATCGAATCATTAAGGTTAGATATCATATCAACTTGAGTATAATTTTTGTGAATTGCGTAGTGAAGAAAACTTGTTGACTCATCACTCAACACATTTATGTCAGCCACTCATCACTCAACCACAGTTGGTCATTCAACAGGGGGATGACAACGGAATTTATTGGTTAGACCAGTGATAGTTTAACAATTATTAAATTTAGAAATTAAATCAAACTATATCGGCAAAGGAAAATCGGTAAAATCTTCAGATGCGTCTCACTGCATTTTAGTAATTGGGAACAGGTTAAACATGAGAGGTGTTATTCGACAACTCCCGATGGGCCCAAACGTCGTGATCATTCAATGGAATATTTGGCAGATAGCAATTTGATATCAGTAGATAACAACCCAATGGATTAATGAAGATTAGTGAAGGACTATGGTGAATGAGATTACTCAACAAGTCCATATAACCTTGTATACGTTATGCTAAAAGATAATAATTTGAGACAGATTAAAAATAGACAACCTCATGCACAAAATTTAAAGAAAAAACTACTGATATCATAAGCATTAATTGAAACTAGAGGAGATTGTAAAGCGGTATCGTTGTTTAACGTGATGAAACTGAATGGTGAGTGATCCGTGATAAAAATCGAAAACAAAACGGCAGTCGATAGTTAAACAAAAAATTCAGGTGGTAGCTCTTTAATTTGTGTATAAATCAGTATATTTGGCAATTAATACCTTGATGAACTGTCCTGAATCTTTATACCCCTTTATCAACGGTTGTGTAGTAACGCCGTTTCACCCACTGGATGTTGATGTTATAGATTTTGTAAACCAAAACACATTGCGAGTATGAAAAAATCGAGGTTTATTCGGATCTTACGCAATCGACTGGACGTTAGCGTGGTGACTAGTCATTTCCGGTGTTTATGTTCTTGGTAAACTATCTCTCAGACATCGTGAACAAGTGAATATTATTCGGTGAAGGTCGACATTAGGTGCCTCTACTGTGATACCTTTACTCTCAGGTTGCTGGACGAACGAACTGAACGATTGATCGAGAATTGCCACATCCTATGATCTGAAACAGCACTAAAGTATGAATGAAAATTGTGTCGGGAATTTTGCCTAAATCCAAATATTATTACTGGGTTTCACTTGGATTTATTCGAAAGCGAATTCTCATGCTCCCCTAGAGGTTATTGAAAGTATAATCGATAAATTCGTTCCTATTTTTCGCGATCTACTAGAATTATGTTTTACTATCTGAGAGTGATATCAACATGAATTGAACGAAGACTATGGCTACACTGGCCAAGTTTAATTTTTTAGAATCTTATGCCTAGAATTTAAGATTAATTGTCTTCCTTCTAAGGATATATCGACTTCGTTTCGTAGTGATGGCATCGCCGATCGCATCTACAGCTATTCTCTCCTGTAGTTATTTCACAATCGCTTAATTTTAGATAAATCGTCTCAGATAATGTCATCATAAAAATTGTGGTACTGTCACATTACTCCTTTCACAACAGATTTTTCGTTTCCATATACCGACAGTGACGAATCCGCCTTAGACGGATCCAACCGACTGGTGTTTAGGACTTTCGAAGACCCCACCAGGGTAAATGTGCAAGGCATCTATCCACCGGGAACTTTCTAAAATCCCTCGGCACAAAAGAATCAAACTATTCATTCTAAGAATCATAATAATCATTGAATCAAAATTTACTATCAATATAAATAAATACGGTTGCGAGAGAAAAGTAACATCATTTCATAAAACTTTTAATGATTAATTATATTACAGATAATTAGAAAAATATTACTACTTATACATGAATATGGAAAATACAACTCAATCAAATCATTACCGATTACTCTAACGATCCTTCTCAACAAAAATTTACGAAAATTCTAAGATTAAGCTGGTTACTGGATAAACTGTGGCTGAGCGAATTTCAGAGTGATATTTTACCTAGTCGTTTTGGAAAATTAGCATTGAAAAGAGTGATTCGACAGCCGTATTTATATCATTTTTACCCATGCTTTATCCAATATAAATTAAGCGGGTATGTAATAGAAATTTGTTTTATTTTGGAATTTTATGTTTTTGTCTGCGTTTTTTAATTTTTTATTTTGCTTTATATTTTTTTTTATTTTAATTATATTTTTGTGCTTACTTGATTCCATTTGGTTAGTAATAGTTATTTTATTAGTTTTTCTAATTTGCTTGTTAAATTGTTATTTTTTAATTATCCCTTTTCTTCATTTAATTATTTATTGTTAAATGACCGATTATTTTTCACATTACACTTTTCAATACCAGAGTCCTTATTCAGAAAAAAAAATTATTTATACCTAAATAATAATTCATAAAGAAATAAATAAAATTACCTGGGGGAAGATCGCCATGACAAACGAGACGATCTATAGAGACTCAGGAAAGAAAACGGAAGTGAAAAGAAATCAAAAATGATAAAGAGAAAGGAAATAAAAGTTATCAAACAGGAAAATAAAAATCAAGGTCAGTACTAATTAATTAGTACAAAGAGGAAAAGGAAAACAACAATATCCTTATATCGACAGCTTGCCGGTGATAATAGAATTGATGGGAGAAGGCGGTCGAACAAGAAAGGAAAAAGAGAAAAACAACTTGACAGCTGTCAGAGATAAAAAGAGGACAGTCGGGGAAAACAGTAGATGAAAAGTGGAAAAACACTTGATTATCTAGAGTGCCACAAGAGAAGCGAACTATATAAGGGAAAACTGGTGAACATGAAATTAGAACCAAAGGAGAACAAAAAGAGACGACAAATTTAGAAGGAAAATTAGAGAAGATTTGAGAGACAAATTGAAAATAAAATTATTGGAGAAAATTAGACGTTGGACGAAACGTTGTTGGACAAACGATTGTCAAAGTAATTGTAACGGAAATAATTGTGGAAAATAATTATTGGAGAAAAGTTAAAGAAAAGAATTAGTTAAATAATAAAACGAAAAGAAGTATTGATTATTTGAATAAAGTTTGAAAGAAAGTCAAAGAAAACAACCAGCTCAAAATCCCAGTTTAGAAACCAATCAGTAATTTGTGATCTTTTAATCCGGTGTTATACATAAGTGCTATTCCTCACCGAGTGTTGCAATAAGCATTGTATAGTCACCAAGCAGAGTGTTGAATTTATTGTCAGTGTCAAGTGAAAATTTATTTGTGATCATCAATAAAGAATTCTGTTGTCAAGTGTTATTCGTGAATTATATAAAGACACGCTTGGAGTTAGAGTAACATTAAATTTCATCACCAACTCAATAACCCAACACAACACAAACATTTGCCGAACACCAGACCCCAGCTCGCCACGACTTCCCAACAAACATCTTTCAGTTGGTTCAACAAGCCTGAGATTGTCCTAAGCTTAGAACATTCCAATCATGTCCAACCCGTACTTCTGACCGTTAATTCCGACATTTAATGTATAATTGCACCTATGTCATAATAAATGATTAATTCTTAATGGGTATTGATTGCTGAATATTAATCGGTGGAATATTTCCCAGGCCTAACTAAGAACCTACAGTAGAAGATAAGGAAGATTTATAGCAAATAGACTGGTTTTGAGTCGTTAAACTATAGAACAAGAGGGACCTAAGTAAAGACGACAGAAGCTTTCTATCGGAAGTCCGCGAACCCATTTCGAATGCTTTTGGTTATAGGTACGGCGGTATACTCACTTCTCGCGAGCATTCACCCATGTGAAACAGCACCAACGTTGATCACGCAACGGCTGTCGGATGGTAGCGTGACTTTAATTGTATCTTGGATTGCGCCGGAAACGACACAAACTGGTAAAATGTGGGTTACCTGNGGTTACCTGCAACGCCCCATTAATGTATTCTCTACACCTAATTTAGAGTTCCAAAATAACTTTCTCAACTCTTTTTATTTATTAATATAAGCATTCTCTTTTGGTTTTAACTGAGAATCGAATTTTTAATACACCATTCAGTACATAACCTCAAATAAAACTCATTTATTATTTCGTTCAAAGTAAATCCAATATTTAATAGTTTTTTATCCAAGGATGTTCTTCTTATATTTTCTGATTCCATCATTCTTCTAAACGCTCTCGATATATTTCGACAGTTTTACTGTCATCATCAGGTAAGATATAATAACTATAGATTACAGATTTTTGAAAAAAATTTATTAATTATAATGTATCAAAGTTTTTAATCTTTAAAAATTATATAATTCAAATATATTATTTTTTAAAATTTGAACTATCAAATATCAAATTTTAAAATATAGAAATTGAAATCAATAATGGTTAATTTTTGCTTCGTCCCATACTTCTTTCTTTTGTTATTATTTTACTTTGTTTTGACGTTTCTTCATTTTGATGTTATGTAATCTCTTTTTAATGTTTACTTAGTGTTTTCATATTTTTTGACTTTTATTTCACTTAGGACAAGAGTCGGATTTACTATTGAAGGGCCCCGAAGCTAAAAATCTTATGGTATCCTTTTATAATTTTTTTAAAACAAAAAGGTTAATTTGTTTCCTGCTGTTATATAGTTAAAATAATAGTATAATTTCGAAAATAATACTACATTTATTTATATAAAAATGATATAAACATGAAGTACAATTCATATACAGCAATTCAAAGGTACCGATACTAAGTTGAAGTCATTAATCTTTCGAAATTCAATACAGAAGTGATTTTGAAATGAAACTATTTCATATCACTCGTTAAGTTAAATACTAAAACAATTATATTTTTAAAATAACTTAAATAAAATTGAATTGCATTGTTATACCGTATAGTATACAACTGTAAGATTTAACTAACGACTTATTCTTAGATTATTTTTTAAAATGTATTTAGTTTTTTTTCTTTTTACAAAAAACCCTGTTAAAGGTGAAAATAAAATAGAAATTTTGTGTGAAACAATTCGTAATGAGCCCCAAAGGCTCTCGCCTGACACACAATCCGGAATGCGTTCTTTGCTGTTGGTATCTATGGCCGACTGTCTGCCACGAATCACCATATCTTGTGGGATCAAAAGGTGTGAGTGGGGGTTCAACCAATCTAATAAATAAAAGCGATAGCAGCAATGTTTTTTTATTTACCGGAAAATCATTTGATTGCGAATCCAAAAAGAAATCAAAAATCTTAATCATTTTAAAAGTGAGATAAATTAACGATATACTAAGTAATTAATTATAAATATTTAGACTTTTTCAAATATTCCATTCATAACGGAAATGAGTTATCAATAATTGATGTCATATTAAGAGTGGGTTTATAAATTGTGTCTACGCAGTACCTGCGCGTACCGTCATAAAAAAGCACTATATATATATATAAGGATGCAGATTTCAACAAATGTTTTTGCAATATTATAAAATCAAACAAATAAAGTTTACTTGTAAAGAAATTTATTTGAAAATTTATAAATCAAGCTCAGTTAAAAAGATCACACGTTATATTTTAAATATAATTTTGTCAAAATTTGTTCATTTTCTAGAATTTTGCAAATATTGGTCGATTTTTTTCAATTGAGAAGTCTCTTTATTGGTTTTACAAAACTGAAAATATAAGTTTCAATTGAATATCAACATAAATAAAGAAAATTGAAAAAAGTTTTTGATAACATCCATGGTATTAATGGCCAGGGAGGGTCATCTGACTCACCTTGGAAATTAGTTTATTTAATATTTTCTGCTTTAAATTTAGTAAATCATAAATTACAACAATCTAGAGCATGGGTATTCAACTAAATATTATGAAGGGCCAAATTTTTCTTATAACGGCAATCGAGGGCCGTATCAATTAAAAAGTAGTTAGTTTTGTAGCGGATTACAAAGTAACAAAAATAAACTGGTTTTAGTGATTGTTATTCTATTACCAAGTATTATAATGTTTACCATTTATTTTTATATTATTATGACATAATAATATAATAGTGCGTTTTTATGCAGATATCACCAAATATTTTTATATATGTGTAATATTCCAAGATATTGAAAGGGCCTTTTTCTAATTTCGGCGGGCCTGATCAGGCTCGCGGGCCGCCAGTTGAATATCCCTGATCTAGAGTATCATATAGTAGAGTATATGGCATTGGGCTATCTCGTCTCGAGTTTGTATATCTTGTAGTGCGCAGTGGTAAATCATAAATTATTTTTTGTTTCTGAAGGCGACTTTTAATTTACAATTAATAACAAATGTTTAATATTAATTTTGTAGTAATTGATGAAAAACTCAATACAATTCATTAATTTTGTATCGTTATGGATATACGAAAATATTTAACATGTAAAGCAGATGCAGTAAAAAGATGAAAGTAACAACAACAGTAAGAAGACAACTGAAACAGCTTCCTAATTCGAATATAATCTCGACAATGATATCAAGAACTCACCCTCACCCAACTCTGAATGCGCATACAATTATGATTATGATATTGGGTTATATGTTAATAAATCAAAGCCAGTTTCTTCCGAATTGAGATATTAATTTTTGACGAATATTTTCAATTTCAAATCGATGTTTCAGACATATTTGGCTAAATCAATATTATCCATGGCTAGCCTGCTTTTTGAAACTAAAAAGTGCATTGTGTATTTATTTCCTCAAACTGTGGTTTTCAAGGTGCGTTTTTACGTAGGCTTTTTGTAAGTATAAAATTTTCACGAATGCACTAAAAATCATGTTCAATCTGGATAGCACAAAAGATCTCAACAAGATGCTCAAACTTTTATGACTGTAAAAAATGATTGTAGCAAATATCTTATCCGTCAAGTTGATAAATCTGTAATAGAAACAGTGATGGAGAATAGACAAAAGTTGTATTCCATTTTATCCTTTATCATTTTTTTGTGGTACAAATGACTTAGCTCTTAGGGGAAAGGAGAGCAATACGGGGATTATGCAACAATTATTTTCATTTCGTATAGAAGCCGATGATAGTTTATTAAAAACACATTTAGAAACAGCTCCTCGTAACGCACGTTATAATTCCCGCATGAGACAAAATGAAATTATTAATACATGCGAAAATATCCTTCGTAAAGATATTGTCTTGGTCGCCAATAATTCCATTGGTTTTTAATTCTAGCAGATGAAACTGCAGATATATCTGGAAAAGAACAACTGTCGACCGGTCTCAGATTTGTTGATAAAATTGAAGGAAATTATGTAATAAGAGAAGAATTTATTGGGTTAACCAGTTTAGACAACATCAGTGCTTCTACAATAGCCAATTCAACTGTAAGTCAATGTGAAATATTTGGCCTCAACCTAAGCAAATTAATAGGATAAGGTTACGATGGATGCTCTGCCATCGCTGGTGTTCAAGCAATTATTAGAAAGAAATATCCCAAAGCTGCCTTTCTTTGCACTTCTCACAGGTTGAATTTGGTAGTCAATGATCTCAATACAGTTCCTGAGATTAGAAATACTAGCAACTAATAAAGCTATAATCGTATTTTCCGTTCAAGTTGGTTAAGACGATCCTTGATTCCATATATATTTTTGTTATGTGAAACTCACTGGACAAGTAAATACAAGAGTATTAGGATATTTTTCAAATATTTTGTGCATATTATTTATCATTTGGAATCTTTATCAATAACATCTAATGGCAATATTAGACAGACAGGTCACCAATTATTCTGTTCATGCAATTCGTCAGTTTTTTTTATTTTGTTTAACCATAATTTCTACATATTCGTCAGTGCTTGAACTTATTACACAAATATTTCAAAGCAAAAATTTAGATATTGTTCAAGTACAAGATCATGTGCCGTCACTTTCAGCGATTTTTAATCTTCACAGGACTGACGCCGAAAAATATTTTAACACTGACATTTTTAATAAGGTAACTACATTAGCAGACCAACTAAATATTGAAATAACTCTGCCTCGACAGTGTAACAGATATAAACATCGAAGTAATCCTGGATCATCAACTGTAGAAGACTATTTTCAACAAACTATATTTGTACCATATTTAGAATCAATGTACAAAAATGTACAAATTTAAAAAAATTGAGTGATATTGAAATGTATACAATATTTTGGGCCAGGGAGTATTTTATGCTAAAATTTCTGCCGGCACCCATGATAACATCCTTTAAGAGACAGTATATTATAAATTAGCGCAAAAGTCAAGAGCGCTAATTTTTGTTCAGCAAAACTAAATAATCCATCCAACCTATAACCCACCGATAATGACACAAGAAAATCAAAAACTTTGCTATATTTTCGAAAGCTCTAAAATTTGTTTGTTCGTTTTTTGAATTTTCTAATAACCTTTATATAGAAGTCATTATTGAGAATATAATTTTAAACACTGAGTGCAAATTTGAGCACCGACACCGACCTTTTCTTCACATTGATAAATCTGAACTTTATCAATACCGAGACGATGTCAAACGATATTCAAGAAACTACTAGTAGTCACTAATTCAATTTTTCTCATATTTGTTGAAACAACTTTTATTAAAACATGAATTTTGAATAGAAATATAGATCTGATAAAAACTTATAGAAATTGAATTCAGTATCGAATGATATAATAGTTTTTGAAACTAAAAGAAATTCATGGATGACGCGAAAGCAAAGACAATAAGAGAATTAGATATCATATTTAAAATCGAATGTGCATTCATCAGTCCATTTGTTATGTAACTAAAACACTCACGAATATAATAAAAAAAATTCCATCGACTTGTGTAAATCCTAAAAATTAAGCTTAAGTTTAATAATCAAATATAAAAATCAAAAACTATTCGAATTTCAGTCCAGCAACTAATTGAGGTTATGCAATCTCCCTTATTTTTTTATTGATTCCATCTGTAATGTACAATCTTATTCTTTTTTATTTCTGAACAATGGGACGGGACGTTGGTCCATTTCGTTGGGCGTAAGTACCGTTATAAAATTAAATAAGGAAACTATATAGCGATAATTTACTATGGTAAATTATCGTTATACAAATATCGAAAANGCCAACTAGATTTTTTTTGAAAGTTAAACGAATTTTGAATTTTCAAATTTTTTTTTTTCTTTCAATTCGTAGTAATTTATGGTATTGGAGAAGTTTTTCTAATGTATTTAATATTTGGGGCCCCTCAAAAATAGGGGGCCCAGTGCGATTGCACTTGCGATAGTACGGCGCTGCTTCAATTACACCAAAGGTTTTTAAAACTTATTTATATTTGTAAAAACATCTCAAAAAAACATTTGGTTTAATTATTTAACTTTATAATTTGATAAATTACAATTTGGAATTCCAATAGTGCCAGAATATGGGTAAATCAGCTACTATAGGTATAGTTAAAGCGGAATTTTCTTAAAAATATAATTTCAAATAAATAAATAGGTAAGCAATTTCCGAAGTGTTTATTACAAGAAATATTTCGGCTTAAAATAGGTTATGTTTAATACTTCAATACAAAATTTAACAAATCTTCCTCTTCCTTTCTAATTGAATCTTTTTTTCAATTGATGTTTCAAAATACACCAATACCTTTCTTTGCAATGTTTTAGTTTGCGTCTTTTCATATTACGACGGAAATAATTGTCAGAAAAATTTTTCTTTAAGAAAAATACCAGTGAATGTTTATATTAATTTTATTTATGACAAGCGATTATAATTCCAATTTTAATTAAAATTGTTTTTACTTATATTCCCATATAACAGGAATGCACCAAAATATTTATAGACAAATTTTTAATTTGTTTTTGTAAGTTCAAATTCATTTTTGTAGCTGAAATTGGTACAAATTATTTTTTATTCAAAATGGAAAATAATAATGAGTAGAAAAGTTTAAAAAAAAATAAGAATCAATTGATGATATAAGTTGCTAAAAAGACATTTTTATGTAGAACGAAAAAAAGAAAACAATCCAGCAAACTTTAGAAAGATATTTACAGTCACAAGCGTCTATACATTGAAAATCTGATATATCACCCAAGAGTGCAATAACCTTTAAGTAAAGAATCTTATCGATAAAAATTCAATTTGGTTTTTTTGGGTAAACAGTGTTTTTAATTTAGATTTATAACTTTCCATATAAAAGTTTATTTTGAATTGTGACGAATTTTTTGGAACCAATTATCATCGCAAAGCGAGGTATTAGCGTATTTCAATTAAGGAACCCTGAAAATGCTTACTTTTTGAATTACGTGTTTTGATAACACAGATGAATTATAAATTATTTTGTGAAAATTTTCAGGACCAAAAATTTTATTAATGACTACGGTATATACTCACATATAAGCCGACCACTCAAATTTGGGTGATTAAAATGTCAAAAAAAGATGACCCGCGTATTAATGATATTATTAAAAATGATATTTTGGGTAATATATAATTATTTTAATTAAAAGTATGTTCGCGTATAAGCCAACCCATCAATTTGGGGAAAAAAATTAATCCAAAATTACTTGGTAACTGTTTTAATGAATAATTAATGACATTAAATATATTATGAAAATATCATGGTAGTTTGGGATTGGCTAAAATTTAGTTCATTTAAATACCATTTATAATAGTCAATAATTTTAATATTGATAATAAAATATCACAGACTACGGCAAAGAAAACATTACTTTCCAATGCTCCAGTAGACTCTATAGAAGATTATTTCAATAAAACTATTTCATACTAAATATTAAGTTAATTTTATGAACATTTCACGCGACAACGCAACATTAGTTATGCATCAGTTACAGGTCATTGAAGATCCACTATGAAACCAATTTAATTATATTAGACTTGCTATATATACATAGAGATTATCCATGACCGAATTAGATAAAGAGCTTTATAAATAGATAACTGAATTTTATTCTTGAAATAAATTTTTATCATCATAAATTCATTTTAAATTAAAATTATTTTTATCCGACCAATTTGGAACCTTTCACAATTAAAATCCTGGGTATAGTATTGGTGTCACAAATCTGACTTAACTAATTAACTATATAAAATAAAATAATAAAATATTTCACAAATGGTAAATAAAAAAATAATAACTAATTATGAGAAATTTAGAATAAAAATTACTTCTTTGAAATGGTCGAATAGTTTATATTGCATCAAACAGATGATTAAATCTTCGGTGTTTGATATTTTTAAAAGGCATCTCATTTTAAACTGAAATAATAATAATAATAATAATAATAATAATAATAATAATAATAATAATAATAATAAAAAATTGATAAGGATTATTTTTATAATTGAAAATTGTATTGAATTACAGCAAAAGGCTTATATTATTATTTACTTGTTTAACATTTCATTAATGCTGTTTCCAAGATATAATAATATAGATCATCTATTCTCAAACCATGAGTCGAGACCCGCATGTGGGTCGTGGAAACTTCCCAGGTGGGTCGCGAGGATGCTATTTGTAAAAAAATGAAACAAACTACGTCACAAACTTTTGGCTTAATACTTCAAAAGAATATACTGGGTTGTGTGAAAGAGCAGTAAACGTGTTGTTGCCATTTACGACAACATATCTATGCGAATCAGGATTTTCTGCTATGACTTCTATAAAAACAAAATACAGAAACCGTCTCAATGTATCTAATGATTTGCGACTCTGTTTGTCAAAAATAAAACCACGCATAGATAAGCTAGTCAGCAATATGCAAGCTCACCCATCTCATTAATATGCTAAATTTATTCGAGAATGCAACTGTGTTTTTTAAATTTATTCTTTTATTTCGAATAATTAATTGTAATAATTATCTTTAATAATAAACTTTGTTAGCAAAATTTTGAAAGAATTAAAATACGTTTAATGGGAAAATATTTTAGTCGGAGTTGGTAAATATAAAGTTGATTGCAAAAGAAGGAAAAAATTTTGTATTGGGTCGCCAAGTTTCTGGTTAGTGGGTCCCTATTTAAAACAGTTTGAGGACCCCTGATATAGATAATTTAGAACAACGAGTAAGTCCTATTTACAAGGTTTTTAAACCCATTACCTACCAAATTTTTAATATTATTTGCAAAATTTATACACTACATATTCTAAAATTATTCAAAATACATTGTAGATACTTTAATTGTTAATTGCAAGTGTCAAGTGATGTCAACTTTTAAAATTAGAACTGTAAAATATACTAATCCACATTTGTGGATTACAGTAACTATTAGGTTAATTGAAAATTTTTGATTGAAATACTAAACCTAGCACATGCTTTGAATCCAGCGGCAGAATTTAGAATGTACCGCCCCTAGGCACTTTATAATAATTTTAGTGTAATTTGAATTTAAATAAAAAGAATATTGTATTATTTAATGATTTTAATTTATTTATATTTTCTTTCTAATTTTTTGATTTACAAATGTATTAATTATCTCTAAAACTTCGTGTTCGATGTGCATAATCGAAATGTCATTTAATTTTGTTTCTTTTATTTGTGAACGAAGATAGCTTTTTATTCTTTTTAAGCAAGAAAAGGATCTTTCAGCAGAACAATTTGTTACTGCTAGTGACAGATAAATTCTGAAGATGATTTCCAAATTTCGAAAAACGTTATTATATTTTTTTAAAAAAAAATTGTACTGATTTGCGATGCTTCTTTCATATTCAGATATATCACTTTTCTGTTTAATATGAGGAATTGACACTATATAAACATTTTCTATACATTCATTTTTAAAATATTCAATCCTAGAGAAACGAAAAATTATTTTTTTAAAAATTTGAATTTTATTTATCGGTTACATGCTAATTTTTTGCCGCCCTAGGCATGTGCCTATTTGTAAATCCAGGGCTGTTTGAATCTCCATTTCTTAATTTTTCACTCAAAATTCGAAAGCGTATATAATAAGAATTGAAAATTAGAAATATTTAAAAATTGTTTTATTGGAAATATTTGGTCAGCTATACTTTAGCGCATGCTTAGCGGATGAGACATTAGAAATTTCAAAATAATTTGATTTTCTGGGTCGGTCGCAAAAATAATGTTGCACATGTTAAGTTTCCTAAGGTCAAAAGAAATTAATGGTTTCGTCCCGTCCCGTGCTGTCTTCCCTCTTAAGATTTTGCTTTAAAAGACTAACAATGCATAATTTCACATGAATTTCGTTTTTTACCAATTAACTTTAAATAAATCGAAAGCAGATTTTTGACCTTAGATCAAATTCATACAAAATAAATTATATCAATTTATTTAAATGAATGGCAAAATGTTAAAATTAATGGAAAATCTATTTTGTCATTCGCAATAAATCAAAACTTAAACTTATATCATCATAATCAATCTTCAGTATTTCAACAAATTTGAGAGACTATAATTCGATATTATCAAATAGAGATTTGTCATTTTATAATTTAATTTCTAAATAAATTTCCAATATTTTAATCTTTATGTTTTTTATTGAATAATAAATATAAAAAATGTACATAAAAA
Source organism: Schmidtea polychroa (assembly GCA_959609185.1). NCBI lineage: Eukaryota > Metazoa > Platyhelminthes > Tricladida > Dugesiidae > Schmidtea > Schmidtea polychroa. The sequence goes on from CAUHTR010008108.1 coordinate 52,090, forward strand.
CCAATTTTCTAAATGAAAATCCATTATTGTTTTGATCACCTTTGACCTAATTTTTTTTGACATTTTATTTATTTCCATTATAACTATAGATCTAATGACGAGAATTTGTGTAATATAGAAAAAAATAAATTTTAATCTTTTGATAATAAATCAATTTCCTAAAGTTTTTAATCATTCAATCAAAATATGTGAAATTAGAAATTGTTATTGATGCATTTGATGAAAAATTTAAATAAAATTCTGTAAATTTCAATAGAAAATTACTTCGTCTGGTTCCTTGTTTAATGAATATAAAAATGATACTATCCTTTCATATGATACAGTTGGCTTCGATCCGAGGTCTTTCTGAAATAATAAAAGTTAATTTATCATATTTATCTTTTGGTTTCAGCTTTCCTTTTTTTAATTCAATAATTTTCTTATTAATATTTATAAGAATCAGGGCCTAGGAGAGAGAGTGCGGGCCCCGGGGCCAAATTTTTTTTGGGGCCCCTTTTTAATAATTAAAAAATATATATAGTTAGCGACAACACAATATAAAAACAAATTTTATTATATTAATGATTTACGGGCTTTTGAAATTGCAAATTTATCAATTATTTCACTAAAATTTAGGTTTCTTGCAATATCGTTATTAATATGCAGCATTGCTAATCCATTTAGCCGCTCTTGTGCCATTGTAGATCGGCTACAGAAACCGGGATTGTCAAAAATATTCTTAATACAACTACAAGGTTTGGAAAAATTGACTCCAAATTAATTTCAATAATAGATTAAAGCACTTCTTTTGGCTTTGATGATTTGAAGTTGGTTGCGTAAATGCTTTAAAAAAATATCATTTCATCATACAGGACAGTTAAAATGCCATCCGAAAATTTAATTTTAATCTTATGGCACTGATTTTGCAATATGTCTTCATCAATGCTATTGAAGGTCCACAGGAATTTAAAATTATCACAAATTTCAATCATTCTTGAAAAGCGAGTTTGTAATGATTTTTGTAAAACTGAAATGATCTTATTGAATATTTGTTGATAATGTAACTCAACAGCTGCTTCATCAATAAACTTTCTTTTAATTTCATATGTTGCGTGAAATGAGAATTTTTCAGCATATTCCTTACTATCATTCATCACCTTTTCCCATCGCATTAATTTTATTGAATTAATTAGTGCATCTATATTCTCGGTCTCGACGTCCAAAGTTGCATCTCTTGCTTCTAACAATAAATTTGTGTTCTGTACTGCTGTCAGTATAGGGAGCCAAATAGAATTCATGGCCACCGTTTCATATCGAGATGTGAATTTTAAAAGCGACTTGCATGTATATTTGGATTCTGCAGATTGATTTAGATTCGAATCAACTTCTTTAGGGGCCAAATTTATCAGATTCAAAGAAGACACGATTGGTTTTGCGGCATTAAAACGAGCATACCATCTGGTTTTTGATACATTCGTAAGCGACTTGTTGCAGTGCTTCTTTAATATAGCCCAGTGAGATGTAAATGAAGAGAAAAAATTGAAGAGCGTTTGAAATTTCACGAAATAGTCGTTTGATTCAGTACAGCATAATGTTGAATCACTTCCTACCAAATTAAGTGTATGATTGCCACAAGGAGAGAACATAAATTCAGGATTTGCCTCTTTAATCCAAGCTTGAACGCCAATATTTATTCCTGACATTGAACTTGCGTTGTCAAAACTTCCAGCCACACAATTTTTCATAATCAAACCTCGTTCCTCAAGAAATTTCTGGATATTATTAATGGCAATTTGTTTTCCAGTTTTTCCGTAAAACTCGTCAAAACAAATAAATCTTTCTTGGATCAATGAATTTGACTGCAGGTCAACATAACGTATGACTATCGAAAACTGTTCACCGTGGGAGCTGTCTGGAGTGCTGTCAGCAATTATGGAATAGTATTTTGCATTTCTTATTTCCGATAGAATTTTTTTCTCAACCATATCTCCGCATATTTGTATAAACTCATTTTGTATATCATTAGAAAGATAATGAACTTGAAGTCTCTTTCCTTCCTTCATTTCATTTTTTTAGCAGAGAAATTTTAATGAAATTTAAAATATTCTTTCGAATTCCACGCTAGTTGGGTTTAAATTAGGGGCCCCAATATCATATCATTAATAAACGGATATTTTTAAAAATATTTTTAAAAATCTCTTATTCGTAGATTTTAATAACGATCAAGCAATTTAAAATGACGAATTCCTAATCTTAGATCAATCTGATTTATTTAAAAACATGTTAGATTGATATATAAGAGCAAAGAAGTTATATCATGAGTCCATTTTCAAATTGTTGAATTTTTAAAAATTAATTTTTGTTTCCAAAAAAATTTCTTCAAATAAAATTTTGAAGATTTGGGGCCCGGGACCAGTGGCCAGTGGCCCTCTGGCCCCGCCTCTCCTAGAGCCTGGTAAGAATATAGATCTAAATAACTTATAGATCAAAAATACACACTTGATAAGAACTGTGCCGAAATATCGTATACCTTGTATATTATTTTGATCTATATTCGTACAAATATTAATATGAAAATTATTGAATTAAACATTTATTTACTTTTAAAAAGTTATTAGAGATTATAAAATAAATAATTACCGTAACCCCTTTCAGCCTCAAACCCATCAATTAATGACATTGGGCTTAGAAAATATTAATGGAATAACTTACAGGAAATTTAATGATCAAATTTTAAAATATAAATGCATAAGATTGTTGAAGATATTTTACAATTTAATTAATTAACTAATACAGATCAACAAAAACAAAGTTGCTGATTTGAAAATAATCATTTCCCTTGAGTATGAGAAATGGTATTAAGCTTTATTGTTGCGTAATCAATAGATTCATGCAGATAATAACTCCTTAAAACAGGGGTGTCCAACCTTTTAGCTTCCCTGGGCCACATTAAACACAAGATGAGTTGTTTTAGGCCACACAAAAAAAATTCACTTACACTAATAATGGCTGATGAGAAAATAAAACTTATGTTATATAGTTAACATTTATTTTATATATTTATTAATTTCTTATTCCAAAAGTAAAAGACAAAACCAAATTCAGAAATTAGTGAGACACTTGACTTTGTTTTTGATATATTAATGCGTCAATATTTGCTTCGATGGAAGTAGTTGCGATTCTTAGTGATTGCTCAAGGTGCTCATCAGATAGTTTCGTTCTATTTTTATTCTTTGTGTGCTTCATCCGTGAAAATAACTGCTCACAAATGTAGGTGCTTCTAAATAGCGATGACATAAATAGGGCATGGTTGTGAAGCGAGAAATATTTTTCCTTGGGATGATATATCTTATAAAAGTCGAGTAAAGAGACTTGATGAAATTTTTTTTAAGTTGAATGTCAGATTGTAACTATATGCATTCTATTTGAAAATTGGCTGGTAATATGTTAATTTCGACTGAAAAAGGAGTCGCAAATATACCAAAAAGTAGATCATTTTTCCGGAAATCTTGGAACCTATTCTGAAACTCCTGTATCAAATCAGAAAGCAAAGTTACATATTTTTCGTTGTTCAGAGGACCGTATTTCGCCAAATACATAAAATTGTTTGCCTTAATTTGTGATTGCCGTAATTTCAGTTTCATTTCAAATGCTGATATGGTCTGAAATACTGTATTTATAAGCTGGTCTTTACCTTGAAGACGCGAATTTAACTCATTTAAATGAGTGGTCAAGTCTACTAAAAATGCCAAATCGGTGAGCCAGTGTTCATTGTCAAGTTCGGGCACAAATTTCGTTTTCGATTACATAAATGACTTGATTTCATCTCGCAAATTTTTAAGGCTTAAAATAAAAAGTCGAAAATGGGGGAAATAATGGAAATTAAATATTAAATAACAAATTTAATCGACAATTTACGAAATTCATAAATTTGTGTGAAATCAACCATGTAGATTCGTTTTGTGCCCATAGGAACGGTATACCAAATTTTTAAAAATTTGTAAAATTAGTTTTATCTGTTATCAATATTTCGTAAGTTTATTGTAGAACCCAATTGTATTGCACATAAAATGACAAAATGTAAACGAAGTAAAATTTCGTATGAAATTCTAAATGAAACCGTTTTATTCATTTTGTGGATGTAGGTCTTATTTGAAGAATTATTCAATTGTCAATAAATAATTTGTTTCAAATTTCTACATGAATTTTCATCTCTTCATCTCTCTTATTTTTATGGAATAGGTGTAATTACTGTTAATACTGTATAACACACTCACAAATATTTAAAATTTAATTTTGGAAAATATTTTAAAAATTGATGCAGAATATTCACGAATTAGTTACAATTTCCACTATTTTTAACTTTTTAATTTTTTGCCAGATAAACAAGTCTTTCAATGGCCAAAGTTAAAAACATTCCACGACAATTTTAGCTGTAAAATTATTTATTATCTTGTGATACTAATAAGCATCAATGTATGTAAATTTTAATAAATATTTATATTAAACATATATTTTCAAATACTTTTAGTTAAAGCAGTCAATTTTTGTAATATTGTTAAAAACTATTAATTTAATTTTGAATACTTGTAAACATCCTATGAAACATTGCTGCTTGAAACAAACAATCATAAATTTTCTAATGAACAATGATCATACAAATATCTTCTAATAGTAATCCTAAAAATGATAAACACTTGTTACAGTGCTAATAGACAAAGTTTCAAAAATGTTGGTATTAACATCAAAAAAGTCGCATATTTAGAAAAGTTTGAGAAATATACATTTTTTTAAATCAAAAATAAATGTAAACTCTAAATTAGACAATAATTGTTAAACCAATTAAATATATATATATATATATATATATATATATATATATATATATATATATATATATATATATATATATATATATATATATATATATATATAACTTGTAGAAGATATTCTGCAAAGTGGAACACATTTATTTGGCACTCTGCCAAACAACATAAAACGGCAACCCAAGATACTTAATTTGAAAAAAATAAGAAAAGAAGAATATATATATATAGAAAAGAGGAGAGAATATTGTTGTACAATGGTTTATTTTTTTCCTCGATTTCTCGAGAACGACAAATTGTCGAGAAATGCTAAACTCTAAATTCAAGCAGGTTAGATGCTAAATTACTCTAATTTCCAACTCAAATTTCATTTAGGTAATAGATTTTCTTCTAAAAATACAATTGCTTATCGTACTTAATAATTTTTTATAAACTTTATTACAAAATATTGAAAAAATATATTTTGGTAAAAATTATTGCTACAACTGACAAATTAAAAAAAAAATTAGCTAAAAATAGTATGTTGTCTTTCTATTTTAATGTAAATAACAGTCGCCTATTCTTTTAACTATGCCATACAAAATTTTGTAATTATTTTTCTTACAGTTCAGTAACGCAACGTTTAAATTTTTTTTATTAAATACATTTCATAACTCAATACCGTAATAAAAATTTGTTCTTCGAACCAAAATCATACAAAACCAATTTATGTGCGGCATTCAATGTAAATGTAAATACACACGCCACTCATCATTTTGTTGTTTTTTGTTTTATGTAAATAACAACAATTTTATAAGATAAAGCAATTGATTTTCCAAAAATTTAGACAAAAATGATGTAACTAATTAACAGATTATTGTATTAAATAGAGACATTTTAAATTTAAATTTAAAATCTTCAAGATAAAATTCTAAATTCAAGAAAATTTTCAATTAATTTTTTTGATAAATCGGTGGTGAATGCGGGATTTTAATGGATAAAATACGTAAATTAAATTGGGAGCTTCACTTATTTAACCAGTCGGCTTTTTTAAAAAAAAATTTCATGTCTCAAGTGAAATGTGGAACAAACATATTTTTTAATAATTAAGCTATAATAGAAAATATTGTGAAATAGATAAAAGATGATTTCTTGAATGAGAATAATTAATCAATTATGTATGATACACCATTTGCAAATTGAACCTGCTATAAAACAGACAATTTGTACGTCATATTCAAGTGAAATTTTGCGATTATATTAAAATGCATCAAAGCACAATTAACTTCATTTGTCATTTTATTTAACCGGATGTATTTTCCATTTGTACTGCGGTTCTGATTGCATATCCTTAAAAAGTATGTGTATGGATCTACCCTGCATTGTACGAATTTGTCTATTTAAAGCAGATTCAATTTGAAAATTGTGTATCTATAACACGTTTGACGTGTTTCCATGCGAAGTTCCTAAAATATATACAAAAGGAGCAATAACTTATCTCTGCTCTGGAAAATAAAAATTCAAAGAATACATTGTACATTATAATTTTCCTGTTGAAAAATCTTCGTTAAAAATTTTTACCTTTCTCCAGCAGTTCCGCGTTTAACTCACCTTTCTAATTTTACGGAAGAGGAAATTTAAAGTACAGGTAATCACCGCTTTACTTGAGAGATGCTTTCCATTAGATTCGATAGCGAATTCCTGTGTTATTCAAGGGCTGATATATTTATTTCTATTCTACCTCTCTTAAATTTTGATAATATATGATTCGTTGAGCCAGGACACATTTAAATACCAGAATTAATGTAATCATGTAAGTGTTTCTTGGAAAATCAAAAACCACATTCGAATTGGATAGCATTAACTAATATCCCTTTACAGATTTTATACTTAAATATTAATTTAACTGGATCTTTGAAAGCACGCGACAAACGAAATTTGGATATTTACCCATTTATAATTATATTCAATGTCATGTATAAAATTCAAGACTTTAAAGCAAAACACGGAGAAAATTCAAATATTTTAAATTCTGTCAAACACCATATCCTTAATTTACAGTGACCATAAAGATAAAATTAAATTAGGTTTTATGATTCCTCGTGAAAAGAAATGTCAGAAATATATATTATAATTCAAATTGACTTTTTCTTCCAAAGTTTGAAAATGAAAATTAACTGTCAATATAAATTTCATTAAAAATTAATTTCATCTAAATGTTTTGGAGGCGGCTTTTCACTTAAAAAGTAAAAGAAAATTATTCGGTAAACTTTTTGTTAAAATCTAAATTTCACATTTTCTTGCAGAGACCTTTATACATACCATACTTTAAATAAATAACTATCATTATTGAAAGTGGTGAATTATGAGTTTATGTCGCGTCTGTGTGCGATTTTTTGCTTTTGACATTGGGTGTTTGTATGCGCACTCAGACGTGATCAGTGTAATTTTGGAGCATTTTATTATCGACAATTGTCGAATGATATCGAAATTTTTTGGATTTATTGAAGTTTGAATTTGTCAAGTTTGTTTAAAAGATTGGGAGTTTCTGGAAGTGTTTTTGAAAATAAATTTTTGTAAATTTGTTTAATGGCTACGATTAATACAGATAATTACTATTATCATAAATGCAACAGGGACGTTCACATATCTCAGGATGGTAAATGTGTGACGTGCAATGATGGATTTATTGAAAGAATTGAATCTGATAACTCAATGGAAAGTGATGATGATGCCTTGAATGTTTTTCATATAATTCGTCATATTCCTGGTGGAAGTACTACAAACGAAACTGATGGTTCCTTTTTTATTACTCCAAGAGATCCTGATAACAGAAAGTGTTTTTGGCCAACTAATATCAAATTTATATGGTGGATTGCTACCTCTAGATTTTAGATCAGATTCTTCAGATTACATATTTTCAGATTAAACTTTCGACAATTTTGTAACGAGAATTATGAATCAATTTGAAGAGTGGTCCTCCAACAGCAAATGAGGCAGATATTGAGAAATTACAAGTCAAGAAAATCACCGAAGCTAATGATACAGGTTCCATTTGTCTGTCAGATTATGAGGTGGCAGGTGAAGTGTATGAGTTGCCCTGTCAACATAGAAACCCTGTTCAGTGTCTAAAAACGTAGTTAATTAAACAGAAAGTATTCAAGGAATTGTATCTAAAATGGATGCTATATCTGAAACATCCAACAATTGAAACTATTAATCTAGCCTGAAATAAAAATAATCTGTTTCTCAACAAATGTCCAAACCAGATTTATCATTAATGTAAACGTTTTAAAGCCAAATGTCGATTTGAAGATTTTCTAGTCACTAATATTGATCAGAAAATTGATGACCACTCCAAGAAATCAATAACTTTTTCAGTAATAAAAAAACATTGAAAAGTGCTTCGTCATGAGATGTACAAGACCTCTAAAAAGAATTTTTGCCAAATTTTTGTTGAGACATTTTCATATTGAAAAAGTGAAAGATTATTTCAAAAAAATTTTAGACTAGAATATTTTTTGACAATTTTGAAAAATCAAATCGATTACTTAGTCCAAAGTTTTTTGCAAAGTCAACTTTGGGATTTATTGTAATAATAAATTTTGAAATATATTTTGTATACATGCACTAAAAAATTATAATTTTCAAAATTTCTTCAAATGATCATTTTGCATTAAATAATTGTTTAAAAATAAATAATAATAATAATAATAATAATAATAATAATAATAATAATAACATTTAATATGATAATAAACATAGGTTTATAACTCATTATTCAATTTAAAATACAAATTCGTATGAAAATCAACTTACACTCTTAAGTAATTTGTCAATTTCCTGATATTTCCCAGAAAGAAATATCGACTTTATACAAGTCCAAAAAATTCATTTGGAGTCATCTAGAGCCACACTCAATTTTAAGGTTCACGCTATAAAATCAATTACTTTAAATTTATCTTTTAGAAAAGTTATAGTTGATTTGTCTTTGAGTCCATGATAAGAGAACTGAGTTTCGATCACTGTTGATATTAAAGACATATTTATAAAATTCTACAATTATAATATTAACTGAGAAGAGCAAATGGGGAATTAACTAACTGAATTAGTATTGGCTTGCCACTGTAACAAACAGGCATATTCTTCAATCATTTCCCATTGAATTGGCATTAGATTAGCATTCAATTTGATAACATCTCTTTTATTTATAATAATAATTAATATACAAAATACTAATAAGCAAAATTTAATTGAAATATTTTTCTGATTACAATAAATTATATTTGGTTGATAATTTGTAAAAATATTCACACGGTTTCGGTTTCACACCAGGACACAATGACATTAAATTGCACCCTATTAATTGCGATTTTGGTAAGTATTGATTTAATTAATCAGCCTTTTCGGGACGTATTCTTTTCTAAGGGGCAGGAATACTCAACGTGCTCGAATAAAGTGAACAAATTAGACAACTCATTAGAAAACTTAATGGTATGCATAGAAACCAAATTTAACCACATTAAAAGCGTTTAATCATAAAACTCTGTGATACAGCAATCACAAAAGGGTTAAATTTTATTTTATTTTTATTTGTTTTTAGTAAAAAATATTAATTTCTAATAATAAATTTTAAGTAATTTAAATTAAAAATTTTATTAAAATATGACATCTTTCATAAAAAATATATTTATTTGATTAAGTATATATTGATTATCACAATCACTAAATAATATTATTGATTTAATTATAAGTAGAACGAAAATCCAATATATATATATATATATTTCGACAGACTTACTGTCATCATCAGGTTGAATTGAAATTCAAACTATATCGATTTAAATTGATCTTTTCAAAGAAACCAATTCATTAATTTTTTAAAATTATATTCTACTAAAAATTTTATAAATTATGTTTTCTAAATTCAAATTTAAAAAATCTTAATAATTTTTTCACAGAATTGTGTTCACTAATATTAAATTCCTTCAGTCGATAGTGATCAGGAACTTGAAAACGGAAATGACAGGTCGTAAGTCTAATGTATGTGGCATTGCACCCATGACATAAATATTCATAGCCAAGATCCGAACACGATCTAAGGAGCACTTGAAATACACTAATAAACACGAAATTTAAAAAACAGAATTTAGAAACAATCTTACAACATGGAATAAAAAACCGCTTGTTCAAAATCTACCAAAACATTCCAAATACATAAATGTAAACCGAAACATAAAATTGTGTTTGGTGATATAAATCAATTCCTTCAAACAACAGTTATCGAGAACTTGAGAACAGTACAATTTTAATTTAATTTTCAATTTATTAAACAAATGTTATTGATTTACATGACGTTATGCTGTAAAGACACCTTAAAATAGCATGTTTGTAATGAGCAGAGCCACAGTGGGCTATAACTGTGTCCTGTACCACCGCACCACAAGCTCCACCTTAAAATGGTTCCGGTAATGAGTGCTATATTGAATGATTGTTTGAATGTCATAGATTATAATGTTACGTAGTGTATAAATGGATTATAATGGAGTATTGCTCAAAGTATTTATTTAATATACTTTCTTAAGGGGTCATAATATTTTAATTTATTATAATATATTGTTGTCTTCTAATACTTTCTTGCAAAGGCTAGTCGTATTTTTGAAATAAATCGAAAGTACGGTATTGGTTGCGGGTTGTCAAAAAGTGAGATAGACAAAATATAAAATGAATTATGTTCAAGTCATTTTAATGTAAAAAATTTAATACTAGATTTATATGGTACGTAATTTTATTTAGATTTAATGACAAACGTTTAACCTTAAAAGCATTAAGCAAAAATATTTACTAAATGAAAGGTAATATAATATAATATTGGATATAACACTAGGGACACCGTATTATTTAGCACCACAGCTAGGGGGGATTTGCCCCAGGTGTCGACATGAGAGGGAGCCAGAATATGATTCATTGTATTCGTGTTGGACTTAAAATTTTAAAAAGTTCGCCTCAGAAGACAGCAAAAAAACAACTGTAGGACCGCCATAGTAATGTCATTAATTATATATGTGAATCATGTTGCATAGATGCTACTGACTTCATGTGATATCATTATATAAGCAAACCTATGCCATGCTTTCTGCAGAAAAGTGTTTTGGATAGATTTCTACAGGAAATAATAATCAATGACTTGAACTTAAAATTTGGATTTTTACTGGATGTTCACAATATTGTTAAAAGCGAGGATTTGAATACGCTTCGATTTAGTAAATCTTTATGACACTAATGTAGATGGAAAAGAACTGTTCAACGGAATTCAGGTCTGTAAAATGTTACTTTCTACGAGAGGTGATGCCTTGCCATCGACACCTTTGTAACTTATTTCTTTCCCAATTTGCACATTGCTCTGCGAATTCTTTTAACAATTGCAGTATCAATAACAGTT